>ML213647.1:146578-174482 GCA_004379715.1 Crucibulum laeve
TCCGAACATGATTTGTTGAAGAAAGAGTTCATTCCAATAAACTCAGGAGGAGAATTCTCTCTTATTGGCTCGTTCCTTCCACTCTGAGCCCAACCGAGTGCCACTCGGACATTGATCAACATGAAGGATATTCCTGATATCACTGACCAACAATCGGCGCCAATGAATTGAAGATTTGATTTGGAGAGGTAGCTAATGAAAAAGAAGGTTGTCCAAGTTCTGTCAGACGTGGTATAAATCTTTAATTCTACTTGATGGACGTACAAAATACGCACGTATATATTGCAGCACTCTCGATGATAATCGCAACAATGGACTTTCAAAGCTGCGTTAGCTATTCACCCTTAAATAGTAGGTTAAATTTACAACTTACTGTTAGACTTGCACCCCCATAGCTTATTGATTTCTGATTTATTTTTATAATTCGCCCAGCAATACATGCTAAAACGAAGTCAATATTTTGAACATTTAGCAAACATGAGGGCTGTAACCTGTGCTGTAAATATTTGTACTATGGTATTCATCAGTTGAAGCATCGATCTAGTGGGGTTGATTATAATGCCTACAAAATAGTTGACACACAAAGACTTGTTATCCAACGTCCGGTTTGTGAATTGAATATGTTTTCTCCCATGTCATACCTGGTAAGCTGATAAGTTGTACCTATTCCGCATACTGATCAAAAGTATTTTTAGTATTACGATATCTTGCCGTCAATCTCTGTTTCTACTTGCCTGTAGCTCCGAAAAGGGTAATAGTTGGAAATATAATAATTGCATTGTTGTATGACCATACTATCCAAAGACGATATATCTGCGTAAACAAAAGGTCAGTCTGAAACTGGTGAGGGATGACGGGCAAGACGTACAATCATCGCATCTGCTATAACAACAGCAGTAGCTATAATGAACCCTTTCGCAACTTCGGTTGGTTGTGACAGATTAGCATAGAACTCTAGAGGAGCCGATCCATTTTTATACCACATGAACGCTTGAAAGAGGCGAATGAATACAAATATGACATCCTGTAATCACAACCATATTGCAATCAACTCCCTGACAACGAACATCATGAATAAAGAGCAAAACACACCGCTGTAACAAAAATAAAAATAAGAACCGACGACAGTATCAATGGCATCAGTGAAGAGGACACCTGTCGGAGTTTTGGCTGTGCACTGAACGACCGCTGCCGGAGGATCAGAGCATACATAGATGCACAGAATAGCGCGAAGAATAGTCCATATAAACACCACTCAACACACACGGTGGCTAGACTGATAGCGACGAGAGAGATTTGCATTATGTCTAGGTGTAACGTCGAATCTCACCGGTTGAAGAATCAAATTTCAATATATTTATCGACACGGGAGACTATGACCCTCCTTTAGTCGATGGTCATCAATCTTCTTTGGCTGGCCGTTGATTCACGGTCGAAGTTACGTATTCTCAAGTGGACCGTTTGATGCGCGTTTTCTATAATTATCGCATTCGATATACGCCGCCAATGGAGGAATCTATTCCTAGACAGTGTTATGGAGCTTGAATTAGACGCACTGCCAATAAGCATCTACTCTTAAAAGCATGTCAGATTAAGTATTCTTTTGACGTACCAATTAAGACTGAACCTGACCTGCGGCGCTCCAGAAGACTTGTTCGAAATCTCTAACTGAGTCGCGATGTTTTTTCAGGGTTTCTTTGCATAAGCTCGGCTAACGGGGGCGAGTTCATCCATAGAAGCTGGGTTACTGAATAAAATTATTCAGAGGTGAGCTTACCTTTACTCGATACAATATGCACTAGCTGATTCGCATATTATGCCAGTAAACA
Organism: Crucibulum laeve; assembly: GCA_004379715.1. Lineage (NCBI taxonomy): Eukaryota > Fungi > Basidiomycota > Agaricomycetes > Agaricales > Nidulariaceae > Crucibulum > Crucibulum laeve. The sequence goes on from ML213647.1 coordinate 148,408, forward strand.
CGACTCCATCGGGGGCGGCGTCTGGTGACGTTCTCGAAAGTGGCGAAGGGTGTTTCGAATCCGTCGGATCAGCAATCCTGTGTTATGAACCTCAACACTATATAAACAGACCTCACACGGAATACTTATTAGGCCGTTTACAAGCCCCACATACTTTCCACCCACCCTGACAATATTTTTGATCGCCTCGCTCTTCAAGATGGGTACTACTAGTTTATGGCCGAGTGGGTGAATAATGGGGTAGTAGTGTGAATGTCGGGCATATCAATTATTCGAGCGAGTAAACCCAGATAGTGATGGTAAGAGTTCCCATTACTGACAGGTAGGGAATGACAGACTTGTATCAGTCTACGAGATACCACCTTGAAAGTAGTTTATATATTCTTGATATTGTGTTCTTAGTTGGCAAAACACACTTCAACTTCTCAGTAGAGAGCACTTGCACCCGCCAAAGCGACTCCATCAAATTCAAGGCGGAAGATCCTAAATTCAAGTCAGCAAGTGGTGCCTCTAACTGTAGTGTGACACTGATGTCATAAGCTTTGGGCATGATATGCGTCCTGGTGGAGAAGACATACTTAACTTGAGGGCTTCACAGCATGTATAGTGTACCTCGTCAACGAGCATCATTTTCACGATTCACATGTCATAATGTAGAAGCATCGGCAAACTATAATTTTACATGATTTATCACATACCTATGGGAAAAATATACAGCTGGGAGATCAATCGATAAGCTGAATGAGTCCCGATAACCGAGGAGTTGAAGGATGGCGCTACTTCCGAGAACTTACAAGAGCGCCATTCTTCAGGTAATGATTGTATGAAGGTTGGACTCTACAGCAAGACCACACCAGCCTCAATGGGTAACGAAGCGCAGGAGAACGTAAGAGACGTCGGTACACGTGGTGCTGACGGTGGGGATCGAGTAGGAGAGAAAGAGGTTGCGGCGGGGAAGTTGCTAGTGCAGGAGCGACATCCAGGGTGGTGAACTCGAAGTTATTGCATGAACTGTATTCCTCCAGAATGGCGCTGAGATATTCTCTACCTCAGATGCGCAAGTTAAGCCAGCTCGCAGAACAACTGTTTATCCTTCCGAAGAAACGACGGACGGGCAGTATGATGCCCATCATGATGAGACCTGGGCGTATCCTCGTTATTGTAACAGCAGCTATCCGCCTAACAGTATCGATACTCAACTCGCTCATAAAGTTCGCCGACTTTGGTGCCGAGTGTTGCGACATAAAGTGAGCACAAACAAACGAGGAGAAGTCGGAGAAGACTTGAGGCAACGACAGTCGAAACACCGTCCGGGCCTGTGAGAATCTGTACTGGTGATGAAAGGCATAGATGAGCGGATGTGACAGGTTCCGGGGGATCAATGGCGTATACTCAAACGTGGAAGACGATATTGGAGACGAAGATGTTTTATGTGGAGGGCTGACGTCAACGACGCATATAGCCTAGCTATCGACACGCAGACGGGTGCAAGACTTCAAGCAGGTACTGGTATCCCATCCTTCAGTATAGCATACACTAGCCATGATCCTGATACATGAGGGTCGATGTTACAATGGCGAGCGGGTGGAAGAGGGAGAGTCGGAGGCTAAGGATGCGGTGGCGAAGCAAAAGCTGGTGCTAGCGGGTTTAATAGTAATGCCGGTGCTAATGAGGATGATGAGCGTACATTCCAGGAGAACTGTGCAAAGCTACTCACTCTTTACGGAAAATGCAGAGGATTCCGTACCCCAGGGTACACAAGCGCAAGTTAGCCTATAGACCCAACATTGCACATGTAAAAGGACGATGCGCATCTGGAAAGTGTTCGGTGTAAGGACACCTAAGCGAATTGTCAACATCGCCACAGCTCAGCTAGCCACGTAACAGCCAGTTGGAGGTTCGGAGAAGGTGGTGCTGCCCTGATGAACAGGTCCTAGGACAACGTGCGCTAGTGGATAGCGAGATACTGTAGAAAAGGACATGGTTTGACCTTCAGGCTTACTTTTAGTGGCTGTGGATTAGTGATCCAAAGCATACAGACAGGAGCACGATAGGCTCAAACGTGTGAAGGTATAACTACAGCTGGAGAGCTGGAGGTCGATAGATAGGATATGCACGTTCATGACGTTCGGACCTAGAAGATGGGGCTCTGTAAGGTTGGTATCACCCGTATCGAACTGTTACCGCCGGTGGGCGAGCGGGTCCTTGACTGGTAGTATCGGTGGATGGACAGCTGAACAAATCTTGATTGCGAGACTGACGCGTCATCCTGGTTGCAGGATCTGTGGAACGTGGCCGTCAGCGTCGAATGGCGAAACGTACCCAAATGACCGGATATGCAAGGACAGTACGCGAAGAAGGCTCAAAAGAAATAACACTCCGGAGCGGAGGTTGCGAGGCAAATCGATACAATCTACGGCCTACTGACACACCACTGCAGCACCGGTGGAAGGTAGAGACAGAACAGAATACCCACCTATAGGCTATTCCACAATTCATCGAACCGGAGGAGTGTTTTTCTTGCTGAAGCAGTCCGTGAGTCTGCATACACTTATTGCAAGGGCATGTAGGAGCTAATGTGAAGCAGTATAGTTCCGTCATCATAAAAAGCTATCTGCTCACCTAAAACCGCTATTCGAATCTCTCCCTTAGTAATCAAGTCAGAATCCTTCGTTATAGAGAGGATATTGTGGCCAATATGTAGTATATTGAGCTTGTGTTGAGGAGAATTCCAAGGTAGACGGTTACCGTCGATGTGAAATGACGGTGAGCATCATCAGTTGGGTATCGTCTTTGTGACCGTCATCCCGTGCCAGGGTCCAGGGTATTCACGTGATCCAATTGCGCAGTCAAATATAGCCAACGGATCGATCAGCATCTATTTTTGAACTAGGGCCTTCAACTCCAAATAACCGCCCAAGAGGACACATAATATCAATAAGAGAGACAAATAAAAACGAAAATATCAATGGATAGTAACGTTACATAGATTTAAGTTAGAATGTACATTAGATTGAACGTTCTTTATGCAAAAAACTTTTTACCTCTACGAAGATTGAACTCGAAGACCCATGTCACACTGTGTCAACGAATATCCAGCGGATGAAGAACGGGAAAAAAGCGAAGGGGGTTCCCGAATAAGTACTTTTTAAGCTGGTTAATTGGGTACTTGTCATTTCATTTATATACCTATCGTACCTTTGTAGTCCGAGGGTGTTCTCTCCCAGCTGTGTACGCAGTTTGGTTCGAGCGCGATCAAGTGCATGTGCGAGCATATCTTCCCCAGTCCCGATGACGAGAGCCCTTATTATATCTCACAGTGGTAAGAATGGGCTCTTTAGGGAAATTATGCGTCGCAGTCGCTCTACTGTACAAGATATGCTAACGATGTAGCCAAGGTAGAAGTACAAAGACATAAAACAGGTATTTTCTTAATTTTTCGACTTTGAATGTTGGCAACTAACAGCCAAAATGTGTGATATTTACAGTAGGGTATATTCTGATAAGAAATCATGACTGACAGCCTCGGGTACCATCTCACTCGCACAATCAGCACTTCCTGCTACAGCACGAACTCAGCACTGCCTGTTTCGGCCTTTGTTACGTGTATTCAACCGGTACGAAGTAATTATTGTCATACATCTCCTTTAATACCTTAATACAAATAGATATTTCGTGCTCTCAATCACTAGAATACTGGTATGTACATAACGCCTGACGGTCGGGCATTTAATTGCAACTTCTGCAGTTGGATGTGGGCCGATAATCCAAACCGCAATCCTGGCAACTACGCTGTAAACATTCGTCACCGCACAATTCAAGGCCTTCCCATTACTTACGAACTCGTACAGGTTGCTAAGAAGCTACAGGAAAAACATTGGGAGTGATTATGAGGGTAGCAACGCGTTTTTTTAAGCGTGGATATCGTAAGACTAGTGAATCAAGAAGAGTCTATGGCTGGTATGCAACAGCCACTTTCGGATATGGTAAATTCAATTTGATTGCGTATAAGCTCTTTTAAAAAAAATTTTAAGAGGCTTTCTATACTACTTTTCCGAAGCTTTGAGTGCCTTTTGAAGCAATGTGGGGCTTACCTTTCAAAGTATGTACAACTTTACACTTTCTGCGTTTCTCTCCATGATTCTGGATAATTGCACGGAGACCAGGATTCAATTCCTCGCGATCGAATAAATGGGACAGCTTATCTATTTTAACGGTTCAACTTCTTCCTATATTCATCCTCAGCGCCAATTCGCAGAGCATGCTCTGTTTTATTTCACTGAAAGCCGGCATATTGTCATTTTATACACGAATCTAGTGTAAGAAGGCATCTATATAATTAAGCATGTAATAGCTAATGAATAATGAATAACACGTTGTCGTATCATTTATAGTTTGAATCCTCCAGCAAGTCCCATAACATTCTGTGGATCCACTTTCGCCTTGATCTTGCGCAGCCTTGGAATGTTTTTCCCGTAAAGCCTTTCCAAGGGCGTTCCAATAAGGGAAGGATTGATATACATCGGCGTATACGCAACAGCGGTTTGGCCTTCCGCGATAGCAGCATCAGCGATGACTTCCGCACTTTGGCGAGCAGCATCGTAGAAGACGTCGTCCATTGCTGGATCCTTCCAGCAGAACCAGATGATGTACGGGTAGAATGGGATTGAGCGATCAGCGGGAAATGCTGTAGCTGTGGTATTGTGTGCGTAGATTCCTGGGTGGAAAGGTTCGATGGCGTAGGAGACCACGGAGGCAGATTTGTCTTTTAAGAATTCACCCCAGAACTGATGAACTATGTTTAATATCCTAATCAAAGCAATAGATGGGAGGTGGCACGTACGACGGTCTCATTTCGGATAACTTCAGAGATTGTTGGGCTGAATTGAAGCATGGAGACGCTATGAAAAAGAGTCCTGGAATATCAAGTTGAATATGCCGCTTCGACCGTCAAATATTGTTTCAACTTACCGCTGATCGACAGGGAACGGTCCACCAGATGCCATGAATGACAAGAAACTGCGTGTTTGGACGTCCTTTACGAAAGAAGGGATGGCTAAAATGGCCTCGAAGATTCCTGGTGGTGGGGCCGGTCCATCGTAAAATACCAATTGCGTGACGACAACCTATGTAATCCATTAACACAGATAACATTTCGTTCTGAGATAACACTTACTGATCCATTGACATTAATGTAGAGTGTATCCATCCCTGCTTTAGGGTCATCAATGTTAAGGGAGAAGTCTGTCACAGCATCAGCCACTTCCGGGATATGTGATCCGTCGATCATGATGAGGCCTCCCTTAATGTAGAGTGAGATGCAAATCAGAGAACGTGAGGAAATAGCATACCCATACAGGCCCTTGCGGATAGGTCTTCAACGTGAACTTAGTAACGATTCCCTGAATAATGTTTTAGTTTGGAACGACACATTCAAGTAGTCTACATACAAAATTGTTTCCTCCTCCCTATGAGTTGGAAAAATATCAGAAGATGCCAAATGACAAAAACAACATGATCTGACAGACCTTCAGGGCGAAGAACAAATCGGGCTGAGATGCCTGAGTCACTTCGACAATCTTTCCAGTTGGCTGTACCAATTCGTACGACATAACATTGTCTAACGCCAGGCCGTACTGATTTCCGAGCCATGAGTACCCTTTGAGATAATATCAGCTCCAATAGCGTTGAAGAGAAAGGGAAAACATACCTCCACCTAAGAGAAAGCCGGGGACACCGACTCCGAGAGCACGAGCTCCAACTACGCTAACGTTATGAGGTGCCAACTTCGCGTAGATGTCGTCCCATAACAGGCCTGCCCCGACTCGCACTGTCTGCGCGGCTTCGTTGTAGGTAATTTCGTTAAATTGACGCATTGAAATGTGTACGCCTGTAGTCGAGGAAAATCCTGGATTTGCATGATGTCCAGCGCCTTTGACCTGTTTGGACATTGAAATTGGGTATAGGTGAACATTGTAGCACCAGGCGAAGTCTTACTGCAAATGGTGTACGGGTCGAACCGAGAAATCGAAGCTGAAAATCCCAAAATTCAGAGTCGATGATGATCCAAACATATTGGAAAGTCTTACAATAGTTGCAACGTCTTTGGAATTCACGGGCTCAACGACACATTGTGACACCTGTGTCCCTGAACCATTCGCCCAGTGTGTAATTCCTTCCGTATAGAGAGAATCGCCTGCGACGTAACATTATAGGTTTGATTCCAATTCATATTATCATCAACTCACCTTGGTAGTAAACGTGGGTATTGGGGGATGTTATGTGTGCAATTTGTGAGCACGCAGGTGCTGAGGCTTTGGCTGCTGTCGAGGTTTGAGCGAAAAACAGCAGAACGACCGAAATTTTGGCCAAGTCTTTGAATCCCATCTCGACGGGGGAGAAATGTAGAACGTTGACTTGAGTGAAGGACTGGGACATAAACATGCACTATATAAGCATATTTCGATGGTTTTAGAGTATGAACTGCCTACACACTGAGAATGGTGGATACGCGAACCACATTCAGTTTTTTACGCGATACCCTGCACCGCGCACGCCAAGAATGATTTACCTATTTCTCCGCCTGTCAGCTTCGTTATGCTAAAATCAGGTACGCCATAGTCCTTGATTGAGAAACTGTTTAACAGATTATATCCATCGTTGCAAAGGTTTCTGACCTTGCAAGACGTACTGAGCTTCTTGTCGTTGCTAGCGAGAAGGGATTCCCCACATGTAACAAAGGCAGGACGCATGTGTGAGTCGCTGTGCGCTACCCATTTTGAGGATTACCCTCTGATGGCCATTTCTGTTTAATTTTGCCAAGGCTTATGAAGTTGCCAAGAGAACATATCCACTTCGTTGAAATTTACAGCTTCAAGGGGATCGAGAAAACTAACATATCCCGGAACCGCAGCGTAACCGGAGTAATAACGAGCAATATGGCAGAATATGCCTCGGCTACAGAAAGCCTACAATATGATTCATGTTGATCATCATCAAAATATTGATGGGATCGCATTCATATGCACATGGCTCCTTCAGATTAAGGTTGTATAGACATCGTTTGCAAGGACATCTCATTCGTATTTGTGATCCAACCCATAAGTAATGTAAAATTGAATCAAAGAAGTTTATCTGAATCTGATGAGGTATTAATTCAATGCTCACATCCAATGATGTCCCAGGAAGATATTATATTAATGGAAACCAGTGGCCTTACCGATGTGTTTTGAGAAGAGAATGCGTTCCTGAAATCTCCACCCAAACTCCCGCTGACGAAGTTCCGATAGGGTCAAATTCAATTGACTACAGAATATTAAGACTATTTAATGATTATTTAAGCCGCGAAGAACGGATGTGGTTGTATTTTTATCATAAACTCCGTTGGAATGCTGTTCTCACACATGGAATGGAAATCGGAAGCGAGAAGACAGACTGAGATATTCAGATAGTAGCTGCAGAATATACAGATTGCTGTAGTGTTGTCGTTCTGTTTGGCTTGAATTTAGTAGAACAATTTACAATGGGCAATTGTGGGTATACCACTTTACCTGCTTTCCGCCCTGCAACAGCGTTGAATTTGGAAGGTTACAGTCAAAGACGCGGATCGAATTTTCGGAACAAATTTTGATCTTTGGCGCTATTGTGCAAAAGCCTGCAGCTGTGTTGCTGCCAAAGCACCGCCATCAGGTTCAAACTTACCGTAGTGTTGTCTTCCACCATCAACTGACAACATGATGGCATTTACCCCCATATCCCGACTATCTTCATGAGAGAGTAATTGGAAATCTCATGCATGCAACTACAAAAAAACTGTGTATCTGTAACGCTCATGGTTGTATAGATTCCAGCTGATAAGCCAACGTGCAGAAACTGGTATCAGTGAATGGCTCGTTGGGCTGCACGCCGTACCGTATACGGTATACGGCACCTGTACGGCTACGGAAGCCTTATACCGTAGCCGTAAACTTGACTTCGACTACCCGACGGTACGGTACGGCCAATTTTACGGCCAAAACGGCACTTATAGCCAATTTTCGTCACTTGAAACACTTTCTTCTCCACAGTGAGATCCAACTCGACGAGGTCTGCTCCAATTGAATAATTCAACAGGTTTAAAAGATTGTTTAACGAGCGTAAAATTGCACTGGACCTCAAACATGCAAAAGCGGAGTGATATTGCTTGCAGACCTGTTACTAGTGTCAAATCCAATTGTACTCCAAAGTTTGAGCCTCCTATTCAATAGTAGAGAGAAGAGGATGATATTCCACGATTTTCTTTCAATGGAACCATTAATAATGTAACTTTTGAGCCAAGTATTACTAACTCAGGGACAGTTTTATATTTCATAAAACAACTTGAAGCAGAAAAAACACGGTTGACAGTTATCAATGTGTCTACTCTAAATCGAGATGCCGTAGTGCCGTATGATGACGGTTACGGCCGTAATCTTACGGTCGAGTACGGCGCCAAACCGTACCGTAAAAGTCTTGCTGAAATGCTTGACGGTACAGCTATGATGACCGTATTACGGTCCCGTAAAGCCGTATACACGGCGACGGCGTGCAGCCCTAATGGCTCGGAGGCTGCCGCACAATGTTTCTCCAAGATGATTCTATACCCATGCTGTCTATTGCGACGTTCTAGTTCTTGATAGCCATTCGTGATTTTAATCTTTTTTCTTGTCTTCTTGGTAAGCAACTCTCATGGCTGTCCCAGTTACTACTAAATTATGTGGAAAATCTTCGTGAACTGGTGCACTCATTACTGATTGATCTATCTTGTTTGTCTAATATTTGGGATGAATGATGAGTAGATATATACCGACATTTAAGTACTATAGGTGAGTCATGCCGCTCCCATTCGTATATCTGACAGGCTTAAAATACTATCGAACCAGACACCCTCAAAGGAGATTGATTCGAGCCTTGTCTGACGAAAACAGCACGAGTGATGCAACGACACTTTATTTTGGTATAATTTAAAATTTCTCCTTAGGCCTTCAGCTCACTTGTTTTCTTTAAGACGACCAAGTGAGATTTGATTTCATCCTTCAAGTATGTAACCATGGCAGTTTCATTTTCAGCCCATCGACCATCTTGATTTCTCTTCATAATTAGGAGCTTCACTAAGCATCATTTACGAAATATCTATTTCCTCATTTTTGATTACTAGAACAAATTTCCAACGCAACGAGCCCGTACCATGCGTCTGCCACGGAAATGATGTTGCATTGATCATCGCCCGAGCGCCGCATGCTTCCGGTTTCATTTCTCTCCTTTATTTAAATAAAATGCCGGTGTGAATTTCAGCATTAACCCCCTCCTTCACAGATGACATTTTTGATATCCTAGTACTATGATTTGCGACTGACCAGTAGCCGAACGGCGATTTCAATAGGCTTCTACTCTCTGGGTGCACTAACTTCACAGGTGATGTCGTGATGCTCGATTCGATGCAATTAAATCGGAAAGATTGACAAGGTGAGTGAGAATGTCACTACCTTTCTCAATTGGTGGGTTTATTCCGGTAACATACGCTCATCAGTGTAGAACTCTCAGAATAAATGTGATCTAAAAATAGATCTATATAGACAAATAAGCGTTCTCGCCCTGTGCCTTGATATTGATGTAAAGAAATAGAAAATATAGACATATTTAATGTCTTCTCGTAGGCGGTTTCATTTTTTGTGTCCCTACGTACATTGGGGATTCTCGACAGACCATCCCAATACCGGTAATATTCAGACGCACACCAGCCGGGACAGAAGCTGGGAATATCAGGATTGCTCATCACAGCTGTCAGTAAGTGCTGATTTCAGGCAATGCACACACCGACTGGATCATTTGCTTCAGAAACGAGGCATCGTCGGCCTCTCCAAATGGAGTATTTGTCGGGGGACCAGGGAAACGATACATCCTCGACACGCAGGTGGGCCGCCCGTATCCGAGCTCCGGAGGCCTCGAATCGGCCTCGTTATAACCCTCCGCCATCTCCATGAGGAAACCAAGCTTCCTCGAGCGTTCCCAGTTTTGCGGGCCTGAATGTTGGCTTTGCTACATTATGTTACTTCTTTGATTTAACAATGTTACATATCCTCCGAAGCGAGGAGTCTTCTGCTCATGAAAAGTCCTTACTTCCCGAAGTAGCATAATAGCGCTCGTATTTTCGCAGACTTGTTTCGACATGTACATGTTCGCATCATGCTCACGTCAAAATCCACGTTTGACCTCTATCTCGGTGTGCACCCTCGTCACCGGGAAAGCTTTCCTCGGTCGGCTATATCCCGCCGGGTCTCACACCAAGTACCGTCTTCTTGCATTGGTTTCTACAAGCTCTAAACGCGTACCTTTGGTTGGGTTCCGTTCTCGCGGTTGACGATTAATGCTGTTTTGGCTGTCATGGTACGTCTCTCACGACGCTGTATTCATGTCCGCAAACTTGCATAGCCGCTGTTTGACGAATATGATATTTCCGAATGAGAGAGGCCGAAAATGACTATAAAACCTGTTGTCCATACGACTTTAATCTTCAGGACATTCCAGTCTTTCCTTTCTTTCGACTTTCAATCTTCTCTTTCTCTCTGTGTTTAGATTGCAATGTCTTTCTCCCGTTTGTCCACCCTCGTTGCTCTTGCACTTGCTGCTACCCAGCTTGTCAGTGCTGCCGTCCCCAAGCGCGTTACTTGCGCAGATGGTAATGTTACAGCCAACAAGGCTTGTTGCGGTAAGTAATAAATGGATCTCAACTGCTCTTATTTACTCAAATCATCCCATTCATAGCATTATTCCCCATAGTTGCGACTATACAGGAGCAACTCTTCGACGGCGCAGAATGCGGTGAAGAGGTAAATATTATTTTAAACGCACCGGAATGAATCCTCATTATGCATTTAAATAGGCTCACTCCGCACTCCGTTTATCTTTCCACGATGCTATTGGATTTTCTATCCACGGTATGTTAAATTTCTAATAAAGTTTGAAAGTAGCTTATTCTTTATATCTAGGTGGAAAGTCAGTATTGTATATCAGTCATCAAACACGCGAAGTGCTAACAATAGTAATTTAGGGGTGGAGGAGCTGATGGCTCCATTCTCGCTTTCAACGAGACTGAGACTGCTTTCCGTAAATATTCATTTTTAAAGCTCTAATTTTAAATCACTAATATCATATTCTCTAGATGCTAACGGAGGGTAATTGTCATCTTATCATGATATGTCACTTCTGCTGATTGATATCTTATATAGCATTGATGATATCACCGCTGGACAATTCCCAGTTTTCCAGGCAACAGGCTTGACTGCGGGAGACTTGTAAGTTATAATTATACGTCTTGTCGACATGCGGTGAACAAGATTGATAACAATTGAACAGTGTACATCTCGCTGCCGCCGTCGGTACCGCCAACTGCCCTGGTGCTCCCCGACTCCAGTTCATGTTCGGTCGTCCACCCCCCAAGGCGCCCGCTCCTGATTTGACAGTCCCTGAGCCTACCGATAGCGTCACTGCCATTTTGGCGAGGTTCGCGGATGCTGGGTTTAAGTAAGTCGTTTTCCAATGTGAGAAGAGAATTTAATTCTTATATCGTCGGAACAGTCCTCAAGAAGTGGTTGCACTCCTTTCCTCGCACACAATTGCTGCTGCTGTATGTATATTTAACTCCGTTAAACATGCTGTAGCTTACGTTAAATCATAGGATGTCATTGATACCTCCATCCCGGGAACTCCTTTTGACTCGTGAGTATATTTACTCGTTATGATCGGATGTCATTGCTTACTTAAATGCTTCAGTACTGTCGGAACATTTGATACTCAAGTCTTCCTTGAAGTCCTCCTAAAGGGGACCTCCTTCCCCGACGCCGGGTTAGTTAACATAATCTCAATATCACGTATTAATATTTACTGTTGCTTTTAGAAACACCTCCCATCCGGGGGAAGTTCTCTCACCTCTTCGCGGAGAAATGCGTCTTCAGAGTGACTTTGCTATTTCTCAAGGTTGGTATCCATTTACTGATGAGACGTCAGCGAACTGATATGGATGTTATTCTAGATCCAAGGACCGCCTGCCTCTGGCAAGAGATGATCAATGACCAGACTCGCATGCAGACACAGTTCAAGGCTGCCATGGCTAAGCTACAGGTTCTCGGTCAAGATACCAGGAAGCTTATCGACTGCTCTGATGTAAGAATTAATTACCAATTTCAAATGACTTGTAGTCCAGAGATGAATTGATTTTTTATAGGTCGTCCCTGTTCCGGCCCCTTTCAAAGGCCCAATCACTTTCCCAGCCAGCTTCTCTCAGAAGGATGTCCAGCAAGCGGTATGTTATGATATATAAAACATATTACATTCGCACTCTTACTTATTATTTCTGAAATAGTGTCGTCAAATTCGCTTCCCTTCCATCTCTACCGTTGCAGGACCCGCTCCTACTCTTGCACCTGTGTATGTCCTCTTTTATATTCCTCCACGCACTTAAAGCCTGATGATTTCGCAGCCCAGGATCTTAATCGACTGTATTAAACCTTCTTTTTCGCTATTTATTAGTAGAAATATCTATTTAGTCATTCATTGGGCCTGGGGTATAATACACTATAATTATTATCCTTCCGATACAATCTTTATTCTCCGTTTCTTACACCATTCCACAGTAAGATTACCTCTCGCAATAAGCTCCCATAACATCTTAATACGATGCGATTATAATACCTCTAAGTATCGATCGCGAACCTGGACCTCTACTATCTCCTCCACATCCTCAACGATGTTTACTAATATCTCAGCCAAAGGCACAATGAATTTATTAATCATTGATGATAAAATAATCCAGAAGATGTAGCTGTTATCTTGATTCAGGACTTTAGATTGCGATTGTTTATTTTCTCACATATGAATGAGTAGAAAATTAAATCAAAACTTTTTGTAAGTAGAAGGCAACTTTGGTTAAGCGTTCAACATCTTAACACTATTGCATGCATTCCCACAGATAAGATAACCATTGCTAGTAGCATCTATCCTTTCGAGAATGGAAGTATACTTTGAGCTACGTATGTAAGTGCTGAAGTATCAAAGTCGCTAATGAGGAAGAAAGCTTTTGTTCATTGTTAGCTGTTAGAGAAGTATCCATAAGATGAAGCGGCCAATAAACGCAATTACATCACAAAGGCTGTCCTCATCGTTCGACGTTATCATATCTACATTTCCGCATTAACCATTCCATTAGAGCTTATGGTAATGAGTCCCGGTACATCTGATTAAGTATATATAGCCAGAATGCATTATTAATGTCCGGAAGAAATTGTATAAAACGACGGTACATGAGTGTGATGCATACCGTCGACATTTTTTGCCTCTGATGAGTCCTTCAATTAGAAGTTCGATGCCACATCAACTCTCAGTAAAGGAGCCTTATTAAGAAATGGGATATCCGGAACATCGTTGAAGAATAGTTTTACACTTTCACTGTTAGATTCAATAGAAGGTGTCCGTATTTCAGATGAAAATTAGTTCCTCCCAGGCGTAAGTGGAGACGGGGCATGTCGTAAATATAGGATATGAAGTATACTTCCCAGCTTTTGCGCTCCAATGAGCTGTCGGAAGTAGGGTTATTAAGCAACTCTTTAATGCGTGCGTCGGAAGGATAAGTAGAGAAACGAGTCAGCGCATGACCCAGGAGTCCCGTTAAGCCATGCACTTCCCTCCCTCCCGTCCTTGTTTCCTAGCGCCGCCTCCTACCCATGGCTCGTTCGCTCCCTGGGTTCCGTTTCGTCCTGCCTTTGTTTGTTCCCGTTCTGTCGTATACTAACCCTCCGCCTTTCCACGTACCGCCTTTAATCACATCTACCCACCCCATAGCCTCATTCATCGCCGTTCCATAGGATTGCGTTACATTGGGCGTTGTCATCGGTCCTTGCATCGTAAGCAACATCTGATACGTGCCTCTCACTTGCGACGTTGCCATGTACCCACACCATTCGTTCCCCGCTGCGTTTGATCGATCCGGTGCCTCTAATCGCCATTCCATCGCTCGCCCGTTACTTAACTTCCTTCCTTACGTTCCCTCGCCCTTGGAACCTACCTACCACCTCGTTCGCGGTGGCCTCTGGTTATAGCATCCTGAAGTTCTTCGATTTTCTGTATTTTTATCTCACTTGTCTTTGCTTCCGTCTTGCCTTCACTGATGTGGCGTGACTCGGTTGGCGATATGTTGTTATAGGGGTTAGGTGGACGTGGCCAGGACTCAGAGGGCAATATGTTGCTCTTGAATGGTGTCCCATGGCAAGTGAGTGGGTATAGGATTGTGAATGCGGGTTGTGAGTGCGGTGGATGAGGGTAGATGAGGTAGAAAGCATGAATACGGCACTAGCCCATATCTCTTCGCGGGGAGGGGCCTACGGTGTCATCACGACCGTAAAAGATAGTTGTCAGGAAGTGAATGAATAAAGAGATACTAGCTATGAATTTTGAGGCACCGTGTAGGGCGGCAGAGGACGGGGAGAAGGGAGGAGGCCGTCGAGTACGAAGTTGAATGTCGTTCAACGCCCAACATGTGCCATAACATTCTCACACAAAGGTGGCTGTATCGATATAATCATATGACGTCATTTTGATGCGACACATGGCCAGATCGGACCGTTCACGGCGTGATATGATAAGGTAGAGGACATGCACAATCCACCAACATCACGTGAGTGTGACTTGTCTGCTTAATATGGTAATTTGGAGGGAGATTTAGTATAACTCAAGGCTTATAGCTCATCGGTGCATGTTTCACAGAATCAGCTTCCTAGAGGTTGTTTTTAAATTCATCCTTTAGCTTCCTGTAGATTCTTGTAATAATTGAGTAGCACCTCGTGAAGTTATTCAAGAATCTAGTATCACACACAATCTGTCAAAGACTCAAAGTACTGTCACCTGAATAACTTTGTGAATTTATTATATTTTCTCCTAAAAAATGGCTAGATACAAGCGAAATTAGTTTATCTATAATATCTAGGAACCTAATTTCTGATACAATGCTTAGTGTCTAAGAAAATATGCTTTTGTCGCAAATTTTCCATTCTTGGATGGTGTCACACCCAGCACGTGATGTTGGTGGATTGTGCATGTCCTCTACCTTACTAAAACTCGCAAACAACAGTTTGAAAGCAAGATCTACTTTTATAACACTGCGCTTGTAAGCCACAAAACCGATCGCTTCGTATCCTCAATTTCTAAATCCATGCTGACTAGAATTCTGCACTATATTACAGAGAAATAGCCTCTACAATTCTACTTGCTTTCTGAGCCTACGAACCCACTTCATACCGAAAGTGCTATAAGATGGGCCCTAGTACGACCATGCAGCCCAACACCAATTCTTTGCTCTTCTTTCTTTCTTCAGTTCTTACACTAAGTCACTTGTGCAACTCGGGTGCCTTGGTTTATTGTTCGTTTATCTCTCTTCTGCTCGGCCGCACCTCGCCAGGTTCTCTATCATCTATCAATTTACTACAAATCCCGATCCAAAATTCTAGTGTCGACAGCAATCACTCCCGCGAAATTCCTTGTTGAGAGCAACGGCGATCGCATGTATCCCAGCTCCTGCCCTACTCTACAGGGGAACCATGATGAAGAGAAAGGCTCGACTAAAGAGATATCCTCTAATGCTGTTGATGTTTCAAAAGGACCAACGTCACTGACTCCTTTACGCAAAATCCTCATACTGTCGATCCTGTGTGCCGCACAATTCTTCGACATATTCAATGCAGTGGCATCTATCGTATCTCTTCCTCAAGTAAGCGTAGCCTACGAATGGTGTATCTATTTATTAATCCTTCTGTAGATTAGCGAAGATCTGAACTTCAAGCCTGGAACAATTCAATGGATTTTGTCCGGCTACACCTTGACATTTGCATCGTTTATGCTCGTCGCAGGTCGTATAGCAGATATTCTCCATCCGAAGCCTGTATTCACAGCTGGATTCCTGGTTATCGGCATCCTCAGCATTCCAGTTGGTGCCAGCGTTAATCCAATTATGGCTGTTATTTTCCGTGCTCTTCAGGGAATTGGTATGTTCATGAGTACTATTAAGCTTCATCTTTAAATGACAGATCTTTACTGGGTAGGTGCTGCCATGAATGTCCCCTCTGCGATGGCTCTCATTAGTTTATACTTCTCTGAAGCTGACCAGCGAAGTCGTGCATATGCAATCTACGGAGCTTCCGGTGCTGTGGGGAATGTTCTTGGAGTTGTAGTTGGAGGTGTACTCACTGCTAGCGCATCTTGGAGATGGGGTAAGTATTTGATTCCCACTTTAAACTAATCATAATTTGTTTATTTCGATTATCTTCAGTGTATTATCTCCTCGCGATAGCAATGTCTCCCCTGGCAGTTGCATCTTGGTTCATCCTACCCACGCATCAAACACCTCCGTCTACTAGTCGAAGGAGTGTTGATTGGCCTGGAGTCTTCTCTCTTACAGCTGGTCTCACGCTGTTCGTTTTTGCCATTACTGAAGGTAGTGCTGGAGGTCAGTATATTTACTATTAAAAGCTTGTCTTGACTTACAATCTATCTTCGTAGGCTGGAAGTCTGCACGCGTAATCGTCACACTTGTTCTATCTATTGTTCTTCTCACTACTTTCCTTGTCATTGAGCGGATAGTCAAGGATCCAGCCTTCCCGACACGAACGTGGTCCAATAAGAACTTCACGCCTTTGTTCTTCTATGCCTGGAGTATCTATTGGTCCATCTTCGTTAGTGAGATGCAACTAGTCGAGATTTTCAGCGTATGTTTCTCGGTCATCATTTATTTGAATACACTCATCATCGTCGCTTACAGACCTTATGGCACGAATCCGCGCTATTATCTGCTGTGCGCTGTATCCCAATGGGTCTCACAGCTGTCATTGCCTCTCCATTAGTAGGGACGTATGCACCTCGATTATCCCGCCGATTTCTCCTTGTGGGTGGGCAGATAATATCAGTAGCTGGTGTTGTGCTCTTCGCTCTGGCTGATACGAGAGACAAATACTGGTCGCATATCGTACCAGGGATGATCGTAGATATGGTCGGGCTGTCCCTATCTTACGTAGCGTGTACCACCGTTGTGATGGAGGGTGCGCGACCAGGTGAGGAAGGCGTTGTGGGAGCTGTTATGAATACAGCATATCAGATTGGGGCTACGATTGGTTTGACTGGTGAGTATCATCTTGATAGTGGAAGGTGGAGTGGATCTAACGCATTGGTTTTTTTCAGTCGCAGCGTCTATTACTCTTGCAGTCAACAACAGCCAGCCGCTGGATGCATTATCCCAGCATAAGGGATATGCGATTTCGTTCTGGTCACTGCTGGCGTTGAATGGTACAATGACCTTGGTCGCGCTCTTCTTTGTGAAGAAATAAACGGTTTAGTTCATGCTAGGCATGACCAGATTAAGGAAATGCAGCATTAGATAAAATATGTATTTCTACGGCACCTCCTTGAAATAGTCGGCGGTTGTAGCTAATGCGAGTAGTGTGTCGGATTACCCGGCGTACATTTGACAATGTCTCCATCCTGGGAATGTATAGGATTTGTAAATGGTGTGTAAGCTTAGGCTTCCGAACGTTCAATTTTACCTTCCGTGTTATTTTCATTCAAAGCTCCTGCATATGGTACAGTACATTTGGGTTGTCACGCAACTTCGCGATGGCCATTCTGATCTTTCCGTAATGCGTTTCTAGACTCGACATGGTATCCCAGATCTTAACATGTCTCCGAAGGCTGAGAAGTTTGATTGGTAACTATACGAAACCTAGTATATCTGCCTCATTCATGACGATTAACAGCAGGATTCCTGTTTACACTGCTCGATGATGAAATGTAATCTGGCGGTGCGGCGTTTCCATGCATCGAACTGACAGAGTCATCGCCCTCCCTTATCGTATCAATCACCACCGCCCTTTCCCCCAGTTGTCGAACTTCCTCTCGCAAAGCTCGAAGCTCGCCCACGACATCTACGGAGAGTAGAGAGGAGCGCCCTTCACTCCCCGCCTCTCCAGTCTGCGAAAAGTGCGCAGACAAGGGCGAAGGGAGGACAGGACCCTCTGATGATGCAAATGGATCATGGAGACGCTCCTTTTCTCGCCTTCTTTGAGTAACTGGAGAAACATCGCGGAAGGAGCTTGAATTATCGCCGACGACAAAGGGTGCGAGAGGTCCAGCTTTTCTTCCTCTCGGCTGTGACTCTTCCTTTGGGGGCGTCATAGTTGCTCGTCGTCGTAGATACAACAGGAAGCAACCGAGGAGGATCAGACCGCCTATAATGCCGCCCACTATGGCGCCAATCTTCTTGGATTTATTGTTGTGTGGGGAGGATGTTGTCGTCGTTGAATCGGTATTTTGTGGAGTGGGTATCGATGTAATAGCTGAAGTCGGCTCTGAACCACTGGTTACTGAGGAAGACGGTGTGGGGAACACAAACACTGATGTTGACGAGCTAAATTTACGCATTGTTAGAGGGGTATTGACTCCAAGTATCAGACTATGTACTCACCCAGAGGTCGTTGAGGACAAGCTTGGTCCCGCTATTGCTGGGGCGTTTACTGAAGGAGCTGGGGTGATCGTAGAGATAGCGAAGTACTCTATCACAAACCACGGAGACTCAGCCAGAATCGCATCACCGTAGTCATTATTACATCCGACAGGCGCACCGCAGACGTCGTTCGTCATGGTGCCTCCTGGAAGAAGCATTATACAGTATCGTCTACGCACGAATGTCTTTCAGTTAATAGATGATGACCACGGCAGGTAGAAACTCACCCAATAACGTGCGCAGGAATCGCATACGTGGCCATCGATGTTCCATTCTCCAACGTCACATTCCGCGAAAGGATAACGTTGATGGTGTAGTTATCGCCCTCCCCGAACAGAGTCACGTCAACGAATGCTGGGTCTTTAGTGCTCTTCGTTGTGGAGATGATGATGGTGGACTGTTGAATTATTTGTTGTCCACCAGATTTGGGAGTTACTTTTGTTACGTTCAACGCAGTACAGATCTGTAAGAGGCAGAGGATCCTAGACAACAAATTGGAACTTTCGCAACGTAAGCAAGAAAATAGAGAGAACTACCATATTATAGAGAGCATTTGAGCACTTGAGGATGAATGGTATAAAGTGGAG
Source organism: Crucibulum laeve (assembly GCA_004379715.1). NCBI lineage: Eukaryota > Fungi > Basidiomycota > Agaricomycetes > Agaricales > Nidulariaceae > Crucibulum > Crucibulum laeve. The sequence goes on from ML213647.1 coordinate 167,551, forward strand.
GACCGCGAGCACGCGACGGTGGGGAAGAAAGATTTTCGGACAGTCTGCTGATGTTTTGACTTGGTTTAGACCTGCTGCTAGTGGCGGTCTTCGCGCCGAAAGATAGGGCTGCCGGTTTATGAGAAGGGTGTTGAAGGGATCGGCGTCTTGAATTGGCAGTTGCGATATGGGCGCCAAAAGGAAATGTAACGAGGAACCATTTCAACCTTTCTTTTCTGTATGTATCAACATTTTAAAGACTGCAGCAGTGTGATGGCCAGAAAACTAGATAAGTTCCAGCGAAATCATGTACTAGAAGAAACGGGAAGTCAGGGCGTCTTTTGCAAGTAGGAAAGCTGTAGCTTGTTTCTGACGCGGAGCTGTCCCGTTCGGCTCCATATTCAATTGAATTCATCAGTACATGAACTAGACGCCAAGGTGTGATGCGGAAATCCTGCGAAACGTTCGCTGGGTGTACTACTTTCAGTAAGACTAGAATTGGGTTGGAAAGTAACATTGTTAAGAAGATTTTCTGTCCTTGAGCACATACAATTACTGAGGTAGCTCAGAGGACTGAGACTGAAGTGAAAGAGTTTTCACTAAGTTTGCTTTATATAATAATTGTTCGATAATTGGATCGGCCTGGGGGTAGGAAAAGAACTTAGAATTTTAGAAAGAGAATGGCGTTGGAATGGCGTTGCCGAAAATTTCGGGCTTCTGTTGTCGTTATGTGTTTGGCAAGGGCTTCCGACTTCTACTCCCTAACTAACTTTGTAATGCCTAATAGTGACACGGCTGAAACTAGTGTTGCCGCCCGCTCGAGTCGGTCACACCTGTCACACACTAATATTTCCACCCTCCACTGCGGACAACCCATGCAAGATAAAATGTAAGTAACTATATACAAAGGAGAAGTCATTAAGAGCAATAATTTCTGGTTGTTTGAGAGCATCATTGAAAATGAGTCCTTTAAAATTGAGAATAGTATGAAAATGTTATCGGCTTGGTGTCACATCAACTTAAATGAAGCCGATGACATTGTTTTGTTCATGTAGCGTGTACTACCCAAGATAAATATTTGAAAAATATGAAATATTGCGACTTTGGTACCCTTTTACTTACCTGAGGTGAAATTAAAGCTATTTCTCTTCTGTGGAAAGTACAGAAGCCCAAGCCGTGTCCAAGCCGGACTTGTCACGCGAGCGGAGTCGCGGCAACACTAGCTGAAACTCCATAAAAGGTCAGAATCGTGTTATAAGTCGTCAAGAGACGCCCATAAATGGATCCTTACCTTTTTCATTAAGTACAGTCAAATCATTTTAACACATACCCCCCGTGTAACATATCAGTAAAACGGAACGCGTTGGAATCGCATGCAGCGAACTTCCGTTGGACTTGGCAGGACTGCCCGTCACATTATACCTTCGGCATTACAGGTTCTATAACACCGTGACTCGAGGGGACAAGACCGGGTCCAGCCTAATGGAATAAAATAAGATAAAGCTCAGTCAGAGTAGAGATTGACTAAATATATTTAGACGTAGCAGTGCCTAACGGAATAAAATAAAGCTACGAAGATGATCAGTAAGAGAGAAATGAAATAAGTAAGTACATTTTAACTCATCTCAGTCAGAATAAAGATTGACTGAGATATTTCTATGCTAACTATAAATCTTATATACTGGAAGAAATAATAAAAGGAGTATCTACTGCAAGCAGGTACGAAAATGCATAGCATATGTTTCTATGTTACCAAGTCCGAGTAATGAATACATTTCTAGTTTATCTAAATAGTAAGTGGGTCGAACAGAAGGAGAATCAAGTAGATACTCAAGGGCAGGCAAAGTGCGAGGCGGTTTGTATTTTAACATAGCCATGCTCTATTAGAAATCGTAGCTATCCCTATACTCTGTAGACACGTGAAGCTATGGAGTATGGAAAATTATCGATTATTGGTTGCAAGGGGTTGATTTTGGTGTAAAATGACAACTTGGGAGCTACAAAGATATAGGCTATGAGAAGTGTAAGCTATGAGAGGCTTGACAGTCATTTCTGCCAGATTCTCTAGGGATTTTGGAACCGTGGACCGCCAAGTCCCGCCCCAATCCCGCTCTACCGCAATGATTTATCTATCTAGGTCACCTTCACACAGATAAATTCATTTATTGTTCGTTCTGCTTGTAAATTAATGTTTTGAGCTCCAAGACGCTCCCCTGTACGTTGCTTCTTGTCGTATCACTATTTTGTGCGCGTGCGCTTTTGCCTTAGATATTACATTGGGGTTGCATTACAGTATGTACCTGGAACAATATGAAAAACGATGTCGCAGACTTCAAATAGATATTATAATTGAGAGCCATTCCACTATTTTTGAATCAGGATATAATTAGCGAAAGTAAGAATATACATGATGAGATGACGATTATTAAGGACACGCATAGCAGAAACGTCGCCAAATTAAAGAGGGTTAAATGATACCATCTGCCCTTCTCTACCCACAGCATATCGCATCGCGCCTTCATTGCGATAGCGATAGCTGATGCATCCACTCTTGGGAACGCCCGGCCACGGGTCACATCCAAAGAATCCATTATTAAACGGAACAGGCCTACCAGCTGAGACTTCCTCCTCAACCTTCCTCCTGACATTTTCGTCTGACACTACCACACCTGCCCATATGATAGCCCCGATATTGACGCGGCCCTCGCGCTCGGGAAGAACCCTACGCTGAAGCTCCTCCTTGGATGAACGCACGGCAGCGAGATCAGCCTCAGCTTTGTGTAATCGCTCCTCTATAGCCACAACGACTTTTTTGGCGGCTTCGACTTCTGCCATAGAAGTGTTCTTGGCGTCCTCAAGTGCTTTAGCTGCGAGAATCTCTGACTCCATGTTTATCACACGCTGTATATATGAATCAAAAGGCAGCGACAGCAAGTTTAACTCAAATATACGTACAGGAAGAAGAAGCTTGAAAACGGCAGGGCTGAGGTATTGCCAACATCGATAGGGATCAGTCGCAACTTTGGGGTCCTCAGCGACTGCATCAACCTGTCAAACCGCATTAGCCATCGAGGATATTGTGAAAGAATAAGAAGTCATACCTCTTTCACGATCTTAATCATCTCGTACCTACAATCCCTGCGCGCCTTATCCAACCCGAAGATTGTCGGAGCATAAGGAGTGAGCTCATTCGGAGGCATAGGAGGCTCTTGAGGAGGTGCGAGCGAAGTCCTCTTCAGAGCAGCAGATATTTCGGCATCGGAGTGCTCTACAAGTGAGGTCTCGTCCTCGTCTGAACCGTTCTCGATGGCTTTGTTCTTGATGGAAGCGTTGTATCGTTCTAGTTCCTGTTTATAGTGCGACTTTGCACCTTCCCCGTACTCACGAAGCCAATTGAGATTCGTGTCCTTGGGAACCAAGGTTGATAGACCTTGTTCGACCTCCCATGATCCTGATGGTGAAGAATGAGGTTATGCGTCAGGTAAATCGGAAGTGAGCAAACGAACCAGCTTGGATATTACGCCATAAGATTTTATAATCCATATAGGCGTCAAGGAGTGCGGAAGAGTAGACTCCAGCATTCTCGTATTCTACGAAAAAGTTATCATTGAATATCTATTCATTTTCATTAGAAGTAAAACGTACCCAATGGAGAGCCTTTGACCTCTCGCTCGTGGAAGCTGCGCAAAGCACTATACTTCGTTAAGATGGCGCTGTGATGAAAATGAAATGTCAACTTTGAACAGCGCGAAAAATGGAGATAACTTACTGAGTGCGCAGAGGACGAGCCATGACATGCTCGGGGAACTCCATTGCAACCTTCTTCAAAGTCTCTAGGTTCCACTCCTCGATAGACTCATCTTTGATGTCCCCTCCTCCACTCCAAGAGACGGAAATGGTGGTCTCACCATCAATGCTGCTTTGGAGATCCTTCTTAGATCCTTCCGCCTCGCCAGAGACAGAGACAGCCTTTGCATCGAAATTGATTTTGAGAGCACCACTTATCTCCTTCGCCTTGCTACGATCCTTGAGTTTGATTGAGATCAGAGCATTGAATTCGCCTCCCTCTTGGAAACCAGAGATAAAGCTGTCACCATAGACGCGGGTGAAGTCACTGGAGGACACGTGGGAGATGGGGCAGAAGTCGGTAAGATCTGGTGCAATGAGCTTCTGGTTGGCAACCTTGACTTGGATGAAGTAGTTGAGATCGCTCTCTTTGAACTTGTTCGAGTCGATGAAACTGGCACGAGCACTTCCACCGCCACCCAGGCCATCACACTTAATCTCCAATGATCCTATCAACATACAACTATAAGCAAGTATAGAGACATCGGTCGACGAGATATATACGCACCACTAACATTCAAACTATCAGTCACTTCGCTGATGCGGTCGACAAACTTTGCAGTCCAGCTAACGACTTGCGGCTGATCGGAGGTGATGGTTCCGCGTTTGTACTCAGGACGCAAATCGCTCTCCGTAGCAGAAGTGTTTCCAGATTTCTTCACTGCGTCGTTAATGCAGAGTTGCTGGGTGAACGAGTTAAAACTAGAATTCGAAGGTGTCAATGAAAAGCAAAACGTTGAAGACTAGAAAGTGGCCAACCCCATTCCGAGACGCATAGCATCATTGTAAGGTGCGAGGAGAAGAGCCATTGCGAAGAAGAAGTTGAGTGAGAGTGATGAGCATTGGAAAAAGCCAATAGACGAATTATATACGATTCGGTAGATCCTCAGGGCCTTGGATGTGTGGAGAGGTGCGCGCGTCCATTCCAGCGAAATGTAAACAGGACTCTGGCAATTGGTGCCCTGTATGAAGCGGAGAGTACCTTTGACCGGATGTCTGGACCAAAACCCCTTGTCAACGAATGTATTGACCGATCACTTGAGGAACGCTTCAAAATCTTGATAGATTAGTCGCAATGCTGGAGGGCTCAGAGAATATAATGCTAGAACCACATACGTATATGCGTTTATTTATCCATGGCGTAGACGGTAAAAGCTAGTGGTAAGCAAATGAATAATCACCTCCCACTTACGCTTCCAGTGAAATAGATTTACATCTCTAGGTATTAAACGAGCACATTATTTTAGCAAATCAGGAACAGATTTCAGCGCCCATGGACCATGCTACATGTCAGATTTAACATTAAAACATACGGATTCATTCTTAGAATACTTCGTTACGCGAAAGAGGTTCCTTGATATGTTTTTGTAAGGTTGCCCTTAGGAGCCTAGACAATTGATGGTACGTATATTTGCCTTCTTGAGGAAGCTTGGAGAAAACGATAAAGAGTCAACAAGAATCATTTGAGAAAACATAACTCCAGAGCATAGAGCACACTTTGAATGAACGTACGGAGTTCAAATGTTCGAGCTTAAGTCAAGTTTAAGGCTTCAAGCATGGGGTTGTCGGAGTAACGCGGAAAGCGATGTTTGGCATCGCGTAGAACGCTGTACTCGAAAAATAAAGGGCAACAACAGTCAAAAAAAGTTCTCAGCCCCTTGGGCCTTACTATTCAATGTCCAAAACGTCGTACCTGGCTTTGGGGCATTCTATCAGAATTCTACACCACCTACAACAATATTCTTATGCTAATACCTTAGGCGAACTTGCTATTCAAATTGGCTCTAATTTTTGATTCTAAATGTTAATTATTCCAATCACATTTAAATTCAATTACTAGGTGGGTCAAGTAACTCTCCTCATAACTAAATTATACACATTGTGCCTGTCATTACCGAGACAGTGAATAGACATCGGTTACATCAGTAAAAATAGTTTATGCTCCCGGCGCTATAAATTCACCGATACCTCATTCGAGTCCAGACATGCCTTGGGGACCGCAGATGCCATCAAAGACAGATCAAAAATGCGTTGAAATCTCTCCCTTTTCCTTCAACGACACTCTTATAGTGACTTTATCATGTGGTCAGACCTATATGATCTATTCAAGGAAGAGCAGCAGCAAAGAATAAATATGAGAACTAAGAGTTGAAAGAGAATGAGAGAACCGCGCCAGAAGTTGACACTGTAGGAAGTGGACGCGCTTCCCTTGGAGCACCTCATAAGCGCTTGAGGCTGACTGCCTCGGGTGCTTAATACGTAGCGTACTCAAGCGTTCTACCTAAAGCGTCCAGGGCACTATTTTGCGACGGTATGCTCTGCAGCAATAGCGCCTGAGTGCTTTGTGGGAAGTGCTTCATTTTATAAAAGCAGTTTCTTCTTAGTATCATAAGCATTCATCTAGTAGTTCCCCAGTGCACTCAACCGTTAGTGTCATTTGGATGCTTGTCCGTTAGTGCTTTATCATGCTCATATATTAGTGCTTATTATGCTCATATACTAGTACTTCTAAATGTATATATTCGGATCTAGCTACAATACAAAATTATAAATTACCGAAAATATTCAACTTACCTCGGTTATCCTTATCATTGTCCCCGCTGCTGGCTGGCTCGAAAGTCTAGGTAGCGTTTAAGAGAGTGTACATAGGAAAAAACTAATGCACTTACGGAGTCACCTTGAAAGCTGCGGCTGTGATCTTTGCCGTGCCTCATCATGCAGCTGCTGGTCCCCATTGTGCGTTCATCAGGGCCCTTGTCATGCGCTCGGCTACCGTTCTCGTCATGTGGCTCGGTTGTCGTCTTCGTCGTGGCCCTCATCGTGGCCTGTTAGAAAGATCATATCTCAGATAAATAGAGCTAATGGACGCACCTTCTGTATGAAGCTGAAACAGGAGTTCAGCTTTGGTTGCGAGACTGACGAGACTGAGCCTTCATTTTTATGTATGAAGCAGTGTCAGTGTCAGTAAGTAAAAGTGGCTCAGAAGGGCCTTTACTCACATTTTCATGCGCATATATGCACTGTTCTCGCTTTTGGAGGCATTGAGAAGGCTAGGATAAGCAATGGTATGTAGAGGCAGCGTCAGTAAGTTAACATTGGCTCAGAGG
>ML213648.1:0-49084 GCA_004379715.1 Crucibulum laeve
AAACTACTACTATATATACTAGAAGACCATGCACATAAGGTGCGACTAAAGCATGTTCAATAATGAGGGAAACATGTGTAAGTAATGTATCTACTGTGCACTGCGGCTGCGTACTGCGGACATGTGTTACAAGCATGTATCTAATAAGAGATCGAAATGAAATAAGTACTACTACTGTGTGTTATCCTCATGTTGTAACATGAGCTGTCTTGTTTGTCTTTGTCGTCGAAATTATAGAAACTGTTCTAGTAATTAGAAAAGAAAAGGAAAAGAATAATCAAAATAAACGGTTCATGACATATATATACTAAAAAACACACTCATAAGGAGTCATTAAGGGTCATGGTAAAGGTGGGTCAGAACATGTGTACTAGATATGTCTTTAATAATTATGACTGTGTACTGTGGCTGCATACTGTGACATGTGTTACAAATGTGTTATACTAATAATAGATTAAAATGAAATGTGTATGACTAAGGTGTGTTGTCCTCATGTGTCAACATGAGTCAGCTTTGTTTGTCTTTGTTGTCAAAATTATAGAAACTGTTATAATAATTAGAAAAGAAAAGAAAAGAATAATTAAAAAATGAATGGTTTATGACATACATGGTCAGTATAGTAAACAATACAGCAATAGACTGATCAAAAGACTATAAGTTACATGGTCCATATAACAACAACCAATATAAGCAATAGACCAATCAAAAGACTACTGTACTATTACAACTGAGTGTTCAATAATGTATAACAATGGCCTGTGAATTGAACACATTTAGAAAACTTGACAGGTAATGGGTCTCCAGTGAACCTCAGTAAAAATGAAAATTCAAGTGAACATCCAACAATAGTCCTGTATTTATGCATCTGACTATTGTTGGCCAAATTGTCATGTTTTTTGAATAACATTTTTCAAATTCATTCATGTGAATGGCCAACAGTTGCTTCAGGCATTGCCCTGTAAGGCAAGATGTCCTTTAATTGTCCTGTAAACATCCTACTGGTGTCCAATGAAAGCATGACAATCATTCAGACAATATTCAGAATAATGCCATATAGAAATAAGATCATATTCAGATGATAGTCCAATAACATTTGTATAATAGGCTTAATTAATCAAATGCTGTATAAAGTGAAAGCAAGTACTATGACAAATATATGTGAGTAACTTGAATGTGCAGTATAGTATCTCAAGCCTTCCAGACTCTATGATCCTAGCTACATCTTATTTCAAAGGAATTACAGAAGAGACATTCAAGATGGCTTTAATCAGATCTAAAGATGAATTAGCAATGTTTACTCAGATCTGGTGAGTCAGAATAACCTTCTTTATTGACTCATATGTGCCATACAATTCATAGTATTGACATTGAACAAACCTGTGCCTCCTGCTGCAATTCTCCATCTACAGAGAATACCATTGATCAGAGACAGAGTTAGCAATAAAGAGAATAGACAATGTATGTATGCTGGAGATATACAACTCCTCACTCTTGTATCAACTTGCCCCAGTTCACAGTTGCTGCTATCCTCTATAATGAGCTTGGATTCATACACAAACTCAATGGATGTGGTTACTCACATGCACCCATGCTTCTCCCACACTTCTTCAACTTCTTTGTCACCATGCTCCACCAGTCTACAAAACTCCCATTTTCCACTTTGACTCAAAGGTAAGTCTTGCAATGTGGCATCTTAAGAATGTGGGAACATGGATAGGAGGATGGGGAAGATAGGAATCAGGAAGAGTCTGTGGGCAATAGTGATGGTTGGGAGAATAACTTCCAGCAAACAACTTTGAGCCAACAACAATTTGAAAAAACTCACATGGTCAAAATGTGCTCATACATTTTAAATTACAATACCAAGATATGAATGTATTTACAAACATCTGAATATAGCTGGACTAAGGTTGGACAGAGAGATTAAAAAGCTGGAGAGCCAATCTAAAGAACCAAAAATATGACTGTGATAGGAATATTGCTGGACATATAGTTGAATACACTGGACTTTGTTTTTACTGAGAGTGAACACTTGCATAAATGGGTTACATAAGCCATAAAAATCCTGTTTTTTTTTGCCCTCTGTGGCTTAAATCATACTCATACATGCATTAGCTACAATATCTGACTATATGCAGACTGAATAATGAGAAACTGTGCTAATTTCAATCATTTTACAAGATTGCAGACTTGATGTGATTCCCATATCTCACCATCTCCCTGTCTTGATTTATATGAGAGGGAATATCTTTCCATTGCTTCTCTAAGGAGCACCACTGAGATTCAATGAACATTGTCTGCTGTAGTTAGCAGCAAGAGTTTAATGTAATATTTCTTTTGTTAGAAATTTTTTTTTTAAGACCACTCTGAACATCAAGAATACTGAGTACTTACACTGCCTTCAGTGTCCCTGTAATTTGCAAAAATTTTGATCTGTCTCTACCAATTACTATGACATGAACACTTGATATATTGTGAACACTGTCACACATAACATGTGGTTGTGAACTGCATGGGTGTCATGAACTGTTTATTTTCATTATTCTTTTGTTTTATTTTCTAATTATTAGAACAGTTTCTATAATTTTGACAACAAAGACAAACAAAGCCAACTTATGTTAACACATGAGGATAACACACCCTAGTCATACACATTTCATTTTAATCTATTTTTAGTATACATGCATTTGTAAAACATGTTGCAGTACACAGCCACAGTGCACAGTCATAACTATTAAATACACATGTTTTGACTCACCTTTACCATAACTCTTAGTGACTCCTTATGAGCATGCTTCTTAGTATATATAGTTGTAGTTGTAGTCTCTATTCTGTAGTCTTTAGCTGGTTGTTTCTTACTGCCAATACTATCTGCTCTACACTCCTCTCCTCTCTTCTTTATAAGTTTGCAGTTTGCATATCAACCTTGGCACTCTCTCTGTGTAGATTGTGTTGACATGCCTGACAATGGGGTGTGAACACTTGTGCTAACATATAACACCCCATGAACATTTGGTTATAATAGTACAGTATAAGTTAGATGGTAAATATAGAAATCAATGAAATCACTTAGACCAGTCAAAGAGTATAAGCATACAAGCAATAGACTCACAAAAGGCTATAACTTCCATGGTCAGTATAGAGATCAATATAGCCAATAGGCCAGTCAAAAGACTATTGTCATGAACCATTCATTTTTGATTATTCTTTTCTTTTCTTTTCTAATTATTAAGATAGTTTCTATAATTTCAACAACAAAGACAAACAAAACCGACTCATGTTGATACATGAGGATAACACACCCTAGTCATACATATTTCATTTTAAACTATTTTTAGTACATACACATTTGTAACACATGTTGCAGTACACAGCTGCAGTGCACAGTCATAATTATTAAATACATACTTAGTACACATGTTTTGACTCACCTTTACCATGATCCTTAGTGACTCCTTATGAGTGTGTTTCTTAGTATATATAGTAGTAGTTGTAGTCCCTATTCTGTAGTCTTTAGCTGGTCATTTCTTACTGCCAATACTATCCACTTTACTCTTACCTCTTTTCTCCTTTAAAAGTTTGTAGTTTGTGTATTGACCTTGGCACTTTCTTAAGTAGATCATGTTGACATGCCTGACAACTATTAGAAACTTAGATGGTCAGTGTAGAGATTAATACAGTCAATAGACCAATCAAAAGAGTATTAGGGACTTAGATGGCAAGTATAGAAAGCAATGTAATTGATATACCAATCAAAAGACCATAAGAAACTTAAACAGTCAGTATAGAAATCAATAGAGCCAATGGAACAGTCAAAATACTATAAGAAACTTAGATAGTCAGTATAGAAATAAATACAGTCAATAGACTGATCAAAAGATCATTAGACACTTAGGAATGAATTGAGGAAACCAGTCTTATCTTACTAGTGTTGGATATCATGTGCTGTCTCCATAAAAGGCAATTTTTGAGGTGACAGTGCATGCTACTGACATACAACTGTCACTTACTTTTGATGGCGACAAAATGCCCTACTAAATCTCCCTAAAAGAGAATGATTCTTATTACATGACTTGTAATATAAGGCCCTAAATCAAGGCTCAGGCTGCTCCAGAGGGAAGAAAATGCATTCACAGTGACCTTGTCTCATCCCACATATAGAGCTGTAGTTCCTTGGCAATGTTGCCCATTAGTATTCTTATTTTAACACCTTACGGATTGCTCACTGGAATATCATTTTGGATCAAACATTTGGCTAATTTGCCGATGTAATTGGAAATTCACCATATTTTATTCAAAACCTTACGGAAAGTCATCCACTGATTATTTTCGTAGCTTTACCTTATTTTATTTCGTTAGGTATTGCTACGTCTCAATATATTTAGTCAAGTTCTATTCAGACTGAGCTTTACCTTATTTTATTCCGTTACATCGTGTCCCTCAAATAGGATGCTTCTCACCTCCGGTCGCTACAACGGAATTATTTCACCACCAGCGCTTCCATAGCGTACAATCAACTATATTACGAATAAGAGTCTACATATTCATAATAATCCCAATAACATTCAATTTGTTCACGATCTTATCGTGTAATTGTATCCATCTTCTGAGAAAAGGAATTTTTGAAGTCCTCGAGACGAGTAACTTCCTTTTAAAGCTGAAATTTTGAAGCATCCATACGTGATAGTGGGCAGTTGTTGTGAGTAAATAACAATGAAAAGTAAACGGACAGGGTCTAAACTACTGCACTATCCTCAACACGTTTATCTTCTTCGTCCTTGCCCACCCGCACGGGCAAGCCAGCAAATTTTGATCGCAGAGCAGCATACTTCTTCCTCTGCGCCACGCTCACGCTAGGCCCCACTTTATCCAGTGCCGTGATAAAATCATCTACACCCACAAGCACCTTCGCACCTCCTCCCGTTGAATCATCTTCCATAGCATCCAAAGCCCCAAGTGTCCGTTTGAGAGCAGTTACTCCAGCTTCACGAACTACAGCTGCGAGATCTGCACCACTATACCCATCGCATCTATCCCGCACCAACGTCTCCAGGCCCAACTGTATCTCCTCTCTCGACGTACTAGCGGCTGAGCCCAAAGGAACTTTCCGTGTCATCGTGCGCACTATTTCGACACGTTCATCTGTTGAAGGTAGGTCGACATAAAGGAGCTTGTCCAGACGCCCTGGTCGAACCATAGCGGGATCGATCATGTCGGGACGGTTGGTGGCTGCGATAACGTAGACGCTCTTGCGTGCATCGAGCCCATCAAGTTCAGTAAGGAGAGTGTTGACGACCCGGGCTGAGGACTCTGAGAGGCTGTCGTCTCGTCGGGGGACTAAAGCGTCCAGTTCGTCGAAGAAAATCACGCAGGGCGACGAGGCACGAGCACGAGAGAATACTTGTCTCACTGCACGCTCACTTTCACCAACGTACTAAGTGTATAATTAGCAAAATCTCGTTGGGTATTATCATAGTACGTACCTTGTTCAACAACTCCGGCCCCTTGACACTAATGAAGTTTGCTCTTGACTCGTTTGCGACGGCTTTCGCGAGCAGCGTCTTTCCGCATCCAGGTGGACCCCACATCAGTACACCGCACGCAGCCTCGATTCCAACTGCGCTAAAGAGCTCGGGCCTCCTAATGGGCTGCACGATGGCCATATGGAGCTCCTCTCTCGTCGCATGCAAGGCCCCAATATCCGCCCAACTGACATCTGGAACAGTAGCGAAGCCTTCCCTCTTCGATGAAGGCTGGACCTGCTTGAGTGCAAGCTTAAAGTCCTCAAACGTAATGCAAAGTGGTGCGAGCTGCGTTTCAGTAAGGGGGTCAGGGTGAGCATTGAGGAAATGGGCTATCGAGCCGGAGGCTCCAGGAAACGAGAGTACGAGGGCGAGTTGGGGTGGTGGCCGTGGTGACGTATCAGATGCGAGCTGTGGAATAGACGGTGAGTCGATAACCATTGAGTCCCGATCAGGGACAGCGACGGTGGTCGGGTCTGCAATTGGTTTGACAACGGAATTAGGGAGAATAAGGGTGCCGTCAGACAGTTCCTTGAAAATCCGTTTCACTGCGATGATGCCTGCTGCACCTGTTAGCGCTGACAGATCAGCGCCTACATAGCCTGGTGTTGCTTTGGCGAGGACTGCAAAGTCGAAGTCTCCTGCTAGCCGTAATCTTGCACACAAGACCTGTAGGATTCTAGAGAATGTTAGAAAATATAGATAAGATAGATAAAATGCAACTTACTTGGTTCGTGCGATGTCGTCTGGTACACCCATGCTGATTTCGTGGTCGAATCGTCCTGCACGTCGGAGAGCGGCATCGAGCGAGTCCGGACGGTTAGTAGCTCCCATGACGATGACTGGTTTGCCATCGGTCTTGTCCCATGACATGTCTGTGGGAGAGTTAATAGCACACCCAGTATATCCAATTGACGACCCACCATCCATACAGGTAAGGAATTGGGCAACAATTCGTCTTTCCATCTCTCGTTGCGCACTCTCTCTTTTGGGTGTGATGGCATCGATTTCGTCGATGAACAAGATACATGGTGCGGCCCGCTGCACACAAATGAGTGGAAGGAAATTGCGACTGGCGGATATACGAACCTTGGCCTCCTCGAATGTGTCCCTCAGCGTTTTTTCAGATTCTCCCGACATGCCTGATACTATTGATGGAGCGGATATACTAATAAACGGCATCTCTAGTTCCTGGAATACAATGAGCACCATTCAGACCGCGGCAATTGAGACGAAAACTCACCCCCGCTATCGCGTTTGCAAGCAGCGTCTTTCCGCACCCCGGAGGGCCATGAAGTAAAATGCCTCTCGGAGGAGGCACACCCATGTGCAGATAGATCTCAGGGTGCTTTAATGGAGTCACCACCAACTCAAGGATCTTCTCCACACACGCTTCCACACCGCCCAAGTCCGACAAGCGCGCTGTTGGAGGAGAATAGTCCTTCGACGAAGCTTCTCCTGATGAAACCTTTGTCCTCTTACTACTACCTTCTGTGGTCCGAGATGAGCGTATTTTGCGCTTCCCGTTGATAGGCGGGCTCGCTGGGTCAACAGAGATCGGAGCTTCCTGCGGTTGTACCGCTACCGCTGATGTTGACAGCATTGTATTAACATCGCTAGTAGATGTTGTAGCCGACGGTTCCTCAACTATTGGGGTTGCAGCTGGAGATGCTGGATAGTTCAAGTTAAGTTTTCGTCGCTGTTGTGACCAAAGTCCTTGCATTGAGCGGTTCAGGACATTCGAGCCCTATCTGCGATTTTGTAAGGGGATTTTTCGGGCTGGAACTTCCCAAACGTACCGATGATTCCATACTATGTACAGCCTTCTATAAAAAGAGGAGAGGAAGATGTGAGGAGAGAGGAAGATATGTCAATATAGAAAATCAACAATATCCTTTCAAAATTTCTATGTTTATCAACATCATCTAGACCAAATAAATACTTAAGCCTCCACTTCCAATGTATCGCTTCCCTTTTGATCATCTAACCGACATCAAAGGCCGCCGATCTCGCACCATCGCAGATCGTAACTCATGTAATCTCCAAAGTGTTGGCGAGTTAATTATGTGACGGTGACTGTATGTGATTTGTGACAATTGTCCGCTGATATATCATACGAAAACTCTTGGTTCGGTAGTTTTGTGTGAGATCTTCCATGATATGCAATGTCTATTGATATAGTCTTGAGGCTAAATTGGAAACTATACATTCGCCCAACATTTGCGTGCCTTTTTGAACGGAAATGACGGTGGGTGCTATCAAAGATCATCTGTCTTTCTAAGAACTACAACTGAGGATGATCAACTGATTGCGTCGCTCATCGGGAGCTGGCAGTGAAGTATAAAATGTCCCATAGCGGGAACGACGCTGCGCTTCCACGGCACCCTCGAAAATGCAACCCACGACTCAGCAGCTCTTTACCTTACTCAATCACGCACAAATATTCCGGGTATGTTCTGTTTTCTATTTATCTAGTAGCTCTGAGTGATTTGTTCATTCAATAGTATCTTAATGGTATGTTTATTATGAAAGATGTTCGTATCTAGCGCTAACAAAGTGGCGAAGTGGCTAGCATTTTAATATTGGTGTGTACCCTGTTTCTTCGCAAAAATTTAGCCTAATTATCTTTAGATATATGATTGGTGCCTAACCCTACATCTTGAGGTGTCATTGATTTGGCCCTCACGATGGAATACCATAAAAATACTCTATTTTCTGTCGCGATATCTGCCATTACTGGACTCAATTGTCATATTTTATCGTGAGATGTATGTCATTTCTCCTCATAACAGTAGCTGACACTACTTCAGACCAATTTATTAAACTAAAAGGTGTAGAAGGATGTCAAGTTGCATACAAAATCAATACCTGTGCGCCATTTTTGCATCCCGTAGTTTTGTTGTTTCTCATTGGATTATTAGGGCTGTTCATTGCAGGAGGCTGCATAACAGAGAGTATGTGTCTATCATTATCAAATATTATCGTTAATTAATTATTCTATAGTGATGTTATCATTGAGGACATGGGCCGTCTGGGAAAAGGACCTCCGTTTAGGAATGGGGTTGTTAATATTCTTTTTAATAATATGGGGATCTGCAGCCGCTGTAATTGCGATTTTTCTCAAAACCATGACTTGTCAGCTCTTCATGTTTTCGAAGTAGTTCCCGAGCTCACGCCATTGATAATAGTCAGGATACTTGATTACCCATACTTCACTGGTTGTCTCAACGATGGAGGAAGCCCTATTCTATCTATAGTATGGATACTTCTGATGGTCTATGATACTGGTGAGCTCAATTCATTGGAATCTACCTCACTCATTGATCTATTCTTTTCAGTAAATCTAGTGCTGATGGCAATAAAGGCGTTAAAAATTTGTGAGATATGACCTCAGAGCAAGGAAGTCTTCTATTCACTATCTAGAACAGATAGATCAAGAGGCAGATCAACTCTGGCGACGACTGTTTACGTCGACGGTAAGCCAACTTTGTTATTGATGGCATGGCATGTAAATCAACTATCTCCCTCTTCAGGCATCAGCTATTATTTATATCTTTTCGGTTTGTGAATGTGCAACCTGGTATTCTACATAGTGCTCAACAATTCTTCTAGCGCTCTCTTTGTTAAATGTTGTTTTAATCTTGAAACTCCCGGTAAGCTAATTCTTAAGCCCCAGCTGGATATATTCTGTTAGACACGTTCGCTGAGTTTTCATTCCCAGCCTGATTGTCAGAGCCTACTTACAATGTAAGTCTCTATTACACGAGACTATTATCAAGAGTAATCATGTCATATTTCACAGGTTTCAGCGCACGATGCATTGTGTGCTATCTTGTCGGGCGATCCTACATATTCGAGCCCAGGGGGTTAAAGATTCTAAGCATTCTCTTCCTTCGGCGTAGGATCTCCATTTGCATTACAGTCACTGGACGTTTTACGCTGTACATCAATTCATTCTTTTCATATTCAGATTAGACTGTTTACTAGTGACTACTTTTAAACAAAAGAAGTTCTGTGCGATCATATTAATTTCTTATCGTCAAATGGATCTTGAACATTAATCCCACTGCTGAGATCTAATGTCATGTTTCCGGCAGGTGAAGCACGGCTTCGGGTGAACCTGAAATAGACTAGCACAACTTTCTCGAATCAATCAATTGAATCATGCCCGTTGACGTTTTATCTCCTGTAAAACAAATGTGACGCCTCGTGATGGCCATCAAATCACTGCGATTTTCTTAAGTGCAGAGGTCCGCGCGGATCCATTTGATGCCCTCTGAATACCACCCCATACTTTACGCATGCATCCACCTAGCGAGAACATTCTTACGCTTTTTCAGCATACTCAAATATTTCGTGTAAGTCTATCACACTTCGAATATAATACAAGAATCTGACTATTTATCGTCCGTTGCCATAGTATCTAAACGGTGTGTTATATCATGTTCCTATGGTACTAACTGAGATTTTAAACCTCATACAACGAAGTGGCTAGTATTGGAATCCTAGTAAGTTTAGCAATGTTTATCATATCACCACATCAGCTACTAATTTAAGGTTTATATTACAGATATACGATTGGTCCCTCACATTTGACCTCGAAGTGTCCTTGGTTTGGACGGCGCGATGGAATTTTATTAAGGTTCTTTTCCTTATGACACGATATCTACCTTTTCTAGATTCTATTGTCATATTTTATCGTGAGTGCTGCGACTATGCAAATAATCCAACCTGGTATACCAGCTCATAAATGATATCATAGATCAATTTAAGCATATACAAAACACCGACGTCTGTCAGGTTGCATACAAAATTAATGGATGTATGTCGTGGAGATCATTGAATATTATCTTTTTCTGAACTTGGCTAGGGCTTTTTATTACTGGAGGATGTCTAGGAGAATGTATGTCGTCCTTTAATTCAATAAATTAATTGACGAATCTTTATCTGGATGTTATAGTAATGCTTTCGCTGAGAACCTTGGCTGTTTGGCAGAGAGACAAATATCTAGCTGTGGGGTTATCAATATTTTTTGTGGCTGTATGGGGTGCTGCGGCTGTTGTGCTGTCAATATTTCTCAGATCCATGACTTGTAAGTAATCAATCCTCATCGACATCGGCTCCAAATCGTATACTTAGTAATTCAATTCAGTCACTATTCTCACATACCCGTTCTTTACTGGATGTCTAAACGATGGTGGAAATTCGATTTTATATGTCGTGTGGATCCTTCTGATGGTTTATGATACCGGTGAGTTGCATTAAAGGACCTATATTTGGATGTTTTCTGAACTGATACTACTTCCTCATCCTTAATAGTGAATCTTACTCTGATGACTATCAGTGCAGTTAAAAATCGCAAGTCATGTTTAACTTACGCACTGAAAATTTATTAACGACTAATTTTGCCTGCAGGCCAACCTTGCAGCACAACAGCACTCACTACAACTGTTTATCGAGACGGTATGCTATCATCTACTTTAAATAATCTAATCGTTGAAATCTACTATCTATAGGAATTGTATACTATCTATATCTGTTTGGTAAAGTCATTCTTCTCTTTAAGTCTTCGTAGATAATGCTCATTCCAGTCAGTGCTATCTCTTCTGAACGTTGTGTTGATCTTAAAGCTCCCAGTAAGCGTACTTATTCTGTTCTGAACACGATGTCGATGGTTGATATATCACCGCTTCTGCAGCCGGACTATGTTAACCTCCTATCAATGTGAGTTTTGCTTCAATTTTATCATCTAAGGGCATTCACCAATTTTTTTAAATGAAAAAAAAGGTTCAAACGCACAATGCACTCCGTCTTCTCTTGTCGTGCTATTCTTCATATTCGCGAACAAGGTGAAGCAAGTACAAACTATTCCCTGCCATTGATCCACGTATCACCGACTGATGAAATTTAAAATGTTAAACCAAAATATTTACTGTAAGGTATTTTAATGGATGTGCAGCCTGATATTCTACGTAGCGCTCAACGATTCTTCTAGCGCTCTCTTTGTTAAATGTTGTTTTAATCTTGAAACTCCCGGTAAGCCAATTCCTAAGCTCCAGCTGGATATATTTTGTTAGACACGTTCGCTGAGTTTTCATTCCCAGCCTGATTGTCAGAGCCTACTGACAATGTAAGTCTCTATTACACGAGACTATTATCAAGAGTAATCATGTCATATTTCACAGGTTTCAGCGCACGGTGCGTTGTGTGCTATCTTGCCGAGCAATCCTACATATTCGTGCCCAGGGGGTTAAAGACTTTAAGCATTCTCTTCCTTCGACGTAGGATGTACATTTGTATTACAGTCGCCGAACGTTTTACGTTGTAAATCAATTCATTCTTTTCATATTCAGATTAGACTGTTTACTAGTGACTACTTTTAAACAAAAGAAGTTCTGTGCGATCATAACAATTTCTCATCATCAAATGAATCTAGAATGTTAATCCCACTGCTGAGATCTAGGGACATGTTTCTGGCAGGTGAAGCACGGCTTCGGGTGAACCTGAAATAGATTAGCACAGCTTCCTCAAATCAATCAATTGAACCATGCCTGTCGACGTTTTATTTCCGGTAAAACAAATGTGACGCCTCGTGATGGCCATCAAATCACTGCGACTTTCTTAAGTGCAGAGCTCCGCATGGATCCATTTGATGCCCTCTGAATACCACCCCATACTTTACGCATGCATCCGCCTAGCGAAAAGATTCTTACGCTTTTTCAGCATGCTCAGATATTTCGCGTAAGTCTGTCACATTTCGAATATAATACAAGAATCTGACTATTTATCGTCCGTTGCCATAGTATCTAAACGGTGTGTTATATCATATTCCTATGGTACTAATTGAGATATTAAACATCGTATGACGAAGTGGCTAGTATTGGGATCTTAGTAACAATGCCTATCATATCACCACCACCAGCTACTAATTTAAGGTTTATATTACAGATATACGATTGGTCCCTCACATTTGACCTCGAAGTGTCCTTGGTTTGGACGGCGCGATGGAATTTTATTAAAATTCTCTTTCTTATGACACGATATCTACCATTTCTAGATTCTATTGTCATATTTTATCGTGAGTGCTGCGACTATGTAAACAATCCAGCATAGTATACCAGCTCATAAATGATATCATAGATCAATTTAAGCATATACAAAACACCGACGTCTGTCAGGTTGCATACAAAATTAATGGATGTATGTCGTAGAGACTATTGAATATTGTCTTTTTCTGAACTTGGCTAGGGCTTTTTATCATTGGGGGATGTCTAGGAGAATGTATGTCGTCCTTTAATTCAATAAATTAATTGACGAATCTTTATCTGGATGTTATAGTAATGCTTTCGCTGAGAACCTTGGCTGTTTGGCAGAGAGACAAATATCTAGCTGTGGGGTTATCAATATTTTTTGTGGCTGTATGGGGTGCTGCGGCTGCTGTACTGTCAATATTTCTCAGATCCCTGACTTGTAAGTAACCAATTCTCATCGACATCCACTCCAAATCGTATACTTAGTAATTCAATTCAGTCACTATTCTCACATACCCGTTCTTTACTGGATGTCTAAACGATGGTGGAAATTCGATTTTATATGTCGTGTGGATCCTTCTGATGGTTTATGATACCGGTGAGTTGCATTAAAGGACCTATATTTGGATGTTTTCTGAACTGATACTACTTCCTCATATCTTAATAGTGAATCTCGCCCTGATGACTATAAGCGCATTCATCAATCGCAAGTCATGTTTAACCTACGCCCTGGGAAATTATTAACGACTAAATTTACCTATAGGCCAACCTTGCAGCACAACAGCACTCACTACAACTGTTTATCGAGACGGTATGCTATCATCTACTTTAAATAATCTAGTCGTTGAAATCTACTATCTATAGGAATTGTATACTATCTGTATCTATTTGGTAAGATCACTCTTCTCTTCAAGTCTTCGTAGATAATGCTCATTCCAGTCAGTGCTATCTCTTCTGAACGTTGTGTTGATCTTAAAGCTCCCAGTAAGCGTACTTATTCTGTTCTGAACATGATGTCGATGGTTGATATATCACCGCTTCTGTAGCCGGACTGTGTTAGCCTCCTATCAATGTGAGTTTTGCTTCAATTTTATCATCTAAGGGTATTCACCTTTTTTTTTAAAATAAATAAAAAAAGGTTCCAACGTACGATGCACTGCGTCTTCTCTTGTCGTGCTATTCTTCATATTCGCGAACAAGGCGAAGCAAGTACAAATTATTCCCTGCCATTGATCCATGTATCAACGACTGATGAAATTTAAAATGTTAAACCAAAATATTTACTGTAAGGTACTTTAATAGTAATCCACAATCATATTGAAAGGCTACTAGAAGTTAGAAAATACGTTTCGTTTGCGTTTAGTACTTGGCTTGGGCAGCTCGGAATGCTCACAAATATTTGGTTCTGCTATTTTAGCCACACAATTGCTTCGACTGTTCCGATACCCACTTCTTAAGTACATGATAAGTACCGTACTACACCTGTTGTCGAGAAGTTTACGATGTCAGATCTCCTTCGATCCGCCATGAGCGCGCGTCTGGCTAAGTTACCAGCTGATCTTCCCCCTCACAATGACGAGGAAGATGAAGAAGAGACGGATTCACTAGGGCCGCTACCAGGAAGCGGAATGGGACCACCAGCAATGCACGTTATGACCGACATGTCATACAGTCAATAACTAATTACGCGCGCAAGCAGGCCATTTACCTCACCTCAATCATCTAAGGCTAAGAAACTACCCAATCTGGCTTTTGCACCCATATCTGCAGGTTCTTTCTTCAACGATGCAGCTCAAGTAGCCGTACAAGCGCGAAGTCTTGACTGCCGCGTCTACTATACGCCACCCAAGTTTGCAGATCGAGAAGGAACAGTTATGGTGTGCCACCATGGTGCGGGTTATTCAGGACTCAGTTTCGCATGTTTCGCGAAGGAGGTCGGCGAGTTGAGCGGTGGGGAGTGTGGAGTGCTTGCGATTGACGCAAGAAGACATGGTGAGTACTCGGCGTCTTGGTTTTCAAATGTACTCCAACACATAGCTGGACAGGAAAGACGACTGCAATGGATGCTGTGGATGACTCGGATCTATCGATAGGCGTATTGGTTGAGGATCTCGTTGGTGTGCTTCAAACAGTGTTCCCAGATCCAGCGGTTGCCCCAACCCTTGTGGTACGTTTGCTTTTCAATGTACCTGCTCTACATGCTGACTCTCGATAGTTTGTTGGCCACAGCATGGGAGGTGCCGTCGTTGTACGCGCGTGTCCAATCCTTATCAAGGAGAAGTACAGAGTCGCAGGCGTCGCAGTATTGGATGTCGTAGAAGGTGCATAAGCATCAGTTTTACTTTCTTAACTTTCTTACGCGTCCCCAGGCTCCGCAATCGAAGCACTTCCACACATGCACTCCCTCCTCAACGCAAGGCCAGACGGGTTTGATAGCGTCGAGGAGGCCATCGAATGGCAGTACGTTATGTTTCTTCCATCGTAACTCCAAACTGACCTTCGCAGCGTATCGACCAACACGATCCGCAACTCCACATCTGCTCGCATATCCATCCCATCCATTATTGTATACCAGTCGGAAGGGCGTGTACATGCCTATCGATGGAGGACTCCTCTCAGATCGACGGCGGAGTATTGGAGCAGTGGGTTTTGGCTTTCTTTCTCCTGCATACTCCCATTCACACTTATGTTTACTCGTAGGCTGGTTCACCTCCCTGTCATCTACATTTCTTTCTACGCCCGCTGCGCGCCTGCTCGTTCTCGCAGGCGCAGACCGTCTTGACCGTGAACTCATGATCGGACAGATGCAGGGCAAGTTCCAGATGGTGGTAGTTCCTGGTGTAGGACACATGTTGCATGAGGATGACCCCACTCGACTTGCGCAGATTCTTGTCGAGTTTTGGAAGAGGAACGAGCGGGTTACGATGGGCGTTAAGAAGGTTGGGGAGCTTTAGGTTCTGTGTTAGATTGAGGTCAGGTGGGCAATATCTTTCTTTTTAGTTGAAAGGGCGCTGATACTTCCTCTCAGGAGGTTTACAGAAGAATTCGAAGATCATTTACGACTGTATTTATATTTGTCCGTGGTATTACACGTAATACTCGATAGAAATGCTTGATTTTATCATTTTTCACGGAGATTCTAGAATGATTATATAGTTGCTGGTGATATCAACTCAAATGATGAGATTTTATTTCAAACCTTCTTTGGTGATTTTTCGTGACGCTGGGATTTTGTTTGCATGATGATAAAATTACTTGCGGCCATCTACGCTTGCAATCAATGCACATGCTGTTCTATATATACATCTACAGAGACAGGAATGTCTTTCATCACTTTTTGCCGCTGCACGTACTGCGCTTCATGATCGTATCCTTAATATCATCATTGCGCATGACATCGCTGTATCAATGCCACATTAAACAACATGATGTATATACAGGCACTATCAGCAGTGAATTAGTTATACCTCGTTCGGATTCATGAAATCGACCATATCGCTGTTTGATACTGTCTGAAATTTGGATGCTTTTCGTGTAAGGCCCTTCCTTCAATTCACTTACCGCGATATTGATAAATCAATCCATCGCTTCCAAAGGTTATGAGTAAATATGATATGATCAACTTGATATCAACAACGGTATATTGATGTATCGTATACTCATAGTGGTTGCTGCCAGCATACCGGTGAACTTCAGCTCCATATGAATAGATATATCAACTTGGTTGGGCTGACCCCGTGAATTTGGTACTATCATTTATTGCTTAACGTAGATCTTGAAATTGACCATATGGCCTCTGAAATGGAACGTGGTCTTCTTTTTATTTTAACGATATATGCCGCCGCTCGTGGGGGAAATTTCACAATTTATTGTGAGTAAAGATACTTTCATTTGCGAAATGGGTTTACTGGGGGGGTCTCTGGTCAACTTCGCCCATGGAATATCCACGAATGCATGCGAATCCGCCACTACCGCAAACGGGTGTACGTTGAGCCTTCTGAAATTATATGGTATGAACAAATTTTGACTAAAAAATTTCATTAATCTCTAGCTGCCTGACAATATTCTAAGACTAGCTATTGAATTTTCTCGCTACTTACTACGTGTCCGAAGATATAATAATAGAGCACTCTATATTCGCTTCTCCTTGTTCTCGAATGTGAAGGATAGCACGACATGAGAGAACACAATGCATCGTACGCACAAACCTAAAAAAATCATGTCAGCTTCTTGAAGCACCTAGCTTAAACCAACTCACATGGCAAGAAGATTCACGAAATCAGACTATGGGTAGAGCATAAGTAAGAAAGTTCTAGTGGACATTGAGAAGCGATATGATGATTCACCGAAAGCGTCTTTGTCAACACAACATTTAATAATGATGATGCTAGACAACTGTTAAACTTTTGAAGGTGTATCGGGGTGCTGTAAAGGAACATACCAAAGAGGTATAAATAATAGATTATGCCTAGTACAGAAATGCAGAACAATTAGAAGGGAACAATCTCATGTAGGGCGTAGTAGTTTACCTTCCTGATATACAGTCATCGTAAGAGGCATGGCGACTATTTCACACCCGAAGTATATTGACTTTCGGGACTTAAGTTTCACCGCCTGGATACTCATTAAAATCAAATTTGCTTTGGATCATAGCATAATAAGCATCAGAACACCAAAAGCAGTACGATACGCTCACCAACATCATAAACCATGAGCATTATCCAGACCACAGATATGAGCGAACTTCCCCCGTTGCATAAACACCCAGTAAAGAGCGGGTATGAAGGTATTGTGACTAATTGGCTGGAGTTAGATCTACGCTTGATAAGTATTTGAATGGCTTACAGAGAATAGTTTTTAAGAAGAAAGAAAGGGAAACAGATGCAGCAACACATACCGACGCTAACAAGAGGGATAACCCAACAGCAAGATGTCTGCTCTTCTTCCAGACCGCCCAAGTCCTTAATGAAAGCATCGCTGAAGAAGCCAGATGAGTATCTTCCTCAGAATGATTTACATGAAAGCACACCTTCCGCAGTAAACGCACCCACAACGAATAGCCCTGTTTCACTACGTAAATGAGATTGAATGGTGGAACAAGCAAGACGACACACATGCATTAATCCTATACGCAATCTGGCAACTTTCTGTATCACGGAGAGGTGCAAATTGGTCTATAGGCACCAGCGGTGATTGTTATCAGGGGATCTTGAACTAGCAAAGATGTCCCCACTCACGATAGAATATGATAATAGCATCGAAGAATGGAAGGTATCTTGTAATTAGAAAAAGGGCTTTGACAATGTTCCATTTCGCTGACCAGATCAGTGAACATTCGAGCTCAAATGTCAGACACCAATCAAAAATCTACAATTAAATAAATAAAACGTCATGTTTCATAAGAGGTTATCACTCACCAGTATTGCGATGCTAGCCACTTTCAGGACAGCTCAATCTTCAGTTGAATCAAAAATAGATTTTTCTTACCGTTGATGTACTATCAGGATGATCGACATAATTCAGTGAGGTGAACTAGAGAACACAAAGGGGAATACATACACGAGTTACAAGAGCATGTTCGTATAGGACGCGAAGTGAATCCTGGGTGGAAAGCATCGTTGGGGACTCTGACAGGGGTACGACAGTTTCCTAGCGTTTGAGGTGTCTAAATACGATCTCGTGGTTGATCCTATCAATGTGATGTGATAAGATCAGAGCTAATATTGGCTGGAGAGAAGAATAAAGAGGTCACGAGTGAACTAGACAAGCTATGGACTGTAGAAGTGTGACAACCAAGAAATAACTCACAGTATAGTGGAGCATTGATTGCGAGTTGCACTGAGAATATGTAAGCTATTTATAGATGCTATGCTAAAATTGCATCGTAACGCTGCGGAACATCTGATGACTCAAGCATAAAGTTCAATGCCCGTAACTTTTGAAGGTGGTACCGAAATTGAGTTTATGTCAACCAAGACTAGACAGCTCGCATTATCGGTGTTCCGTGACATATTGGCATGGTGGACTCAAGGTGGACTGTACAGTTTTATTCTCCGCCAGCTAGGGGATGGGGGAATTCAGGAACAAGTTCCTGTACAATTTTAAGTGGACGTTAAGCCTCAGATTGTGACAATTTGCTGGATCTGATACTCGGAGATGACTGGGATGCATAGACGAAATGGGGAAGGCGGAAGTAATAATAATTCACAAGTTGGCCGATGGATCCCTCGATTTACTCCGAGTTGGTGTTAACTTTTTTCTTAGCATGGCGGATGTATCAGAAAGGGATTAGAATAATAAAGGCATGCGATCATATATTGCATACTGAGCGTCGTTGAGATTATCATTGATACCATTGAAATAAATGCATGTGACTTGAGTGAAAGTTCTCATGACCGAATGTATTTAGCAAGGGCTCCCAGGACAAACACAATGGATAACATTAGCTACTACTAGGGAAATACTCGCCTGTCTCCTACGATTAAATACCTGAGTACATTTAGGATATCCATCGACAAGAATTAGTCTTTATTTGATGTATGTTTAATAACATATTTAATGACAGGAGAGGGATGTATATTTCCCCGGTGTACCTGTGGCTATCGAATTTGTAGTTGAACTGGTACACTCTGGTGAATGAACCCATTCACAGAACCCACTTATCTGATAGATTAGGTGACCGGCTGGGTATCGCAGGAGTCCTAATGAACGGCATTTAGCGGCAAAAGTCGACGAAATGATTTGGGGAGGCGGTCATCCGTAACGCATCAATGGCACTAACGCGCGTTCATCCCTGCACCCCAAGATACGCGTCGAAGATATTTGGGGCGTATTGTAAATCTTAAATAGTAAATCATTGTTTTATGTTCTGAGACTGGCTTCGTATTCGCAAAAACTAGTCGTTCAGGAAGGAACATGCTAGCTACGGCGAACCAACGGCCCAATGGTTTGAAACCCCATACCGAATCAGGATTCATATCCATCGGAAAGGGAATTTATCTCAGCAGGCCCAAGGACGGAGTCGCACTTAATGTAGAGAAAGAGAATGTACCACCACCAACGTGAGTTTCGCGAATATTTCGTATCACTGAATATGTTCCGACTGCAACATTCACAGAATCATCTTGATCTTTGGATGGAGTAAGTCCTTTGTTCAGCTTCATCTTCGATGCTTATGCATAAAAACGTCAGTGGGCGCGAAGCTTACTCACTTGTACAAGTACACGAAGGTGTATGACGAACTCTTTCCGAATACGACCAAAGTCCTCATTCGGTGCGAACCAGTGTACTTCTGGAGTAGTGAGAAGACAAACGTATGCATCTTTCACAATACTAGTGCTTCTTGGAGTTTACAGATCATGTAGAGAGCCCGAGTTGCACCAGTGGTTGAAGTCTTGCGAAGGCTAGGGTGCATACCATCAGCCGCGAGGACAACGATAGAAAATGGCGATGCAGTCGAACCCCTAGTAATTAACGAGACCCCTCGAGTTCTAATGCACGCGTTCTCAAACGGTATCCTGGTCACCAATACCATCTCGTGTCATGACTCTGATACCGTTCCACAGGGGGATGCTTGCAATTAACAACACTCTCAGCGCTCATCTCAGCCTCGCCGTCACCTCCGTTGAGCCTCGCTCTGCCCAGTGCCCTCATAATCGACTCCGCCCCCGGTTCCGGTGGGGTCCACGTAACTCAACGTGCTTTCTCCTGTGCAATCCACAACCCCATTATCCGATACATCGCCATCGCTTTCATCGCCTTCATGTACCTCTACCTCTATATATCCCGACTGTTCTCCAGCCGCCTGCATATGCTCGACCGCATGCATGAGCTGCTGCTTAACCACGCGATGTTCCCGTGGACGCACAAGGCCACCAGAAGGCTCTACATGTACTCAGATGGAGATGACCTTGTACCGGCAGTGGAGGTGGAGGAGCATATGTCCAATGCTGTGAAGACGGGTTGGGTGGTCAGCTGTGAGCGGTTTGGCAGCTCGATGCATGTCGCTCATGCAAGATTAGATCCCGCGAGATATTGGAGTGCGGTGGAGGAGGTCTGGGAGGAGGCCGTGCGGGCGGTGCGAGAGAAGAGCTATAATGGTCCCGCATAGCTAGATGGTCAAAAAAGTTGTTCAAAGTCATGGCGCATGGGCTGTCCATGTCAAAGGCTAAGGCAGCTGATTTCGCATTTCTTTCTCTTCCTGGGTGTCGCCAAACAGATTTTAAACTCCGCTTTTTTGGGGACTCGTAATTTAGTCTATTATTATCTCGCGAACTTGACCGTTCTCTCTCACTAGCAGCAGGCTCGAATTGCTCATTCATATAGATTTGAAGAAATTAGACCTGAAATCAAGTAGATTGAGTCTGAAAGACTGCTGAACAACATTAAACTTAATCTGCCCCTCTCACTGTCTTCGCGTATCAATCAGCCGGTAGAATGATGTGGGGACGACGCGTCTGCGCAACGTATTCACGGCGTCCACATGCTATAAGTTACTCTACAGCTCGAGATACAGGGCGCGGTGGATATCATAGATTCCTGGTATATCACGTTCCTCTTATCTGCTTCAGCATAACTCACTTTCAGACTGGTAGGGTACCATGGCAAGTATATCAAGTCCTACTCTGACCCCGTCCGACGATCCGGGGTTTGTGTCGATCGGGAAGGGAGTTTATCTCAGTCGACCACAAAATAGCGTAGGGCAGGAAGTATTGGAACAGGGAAGTGTACCACCACCGACGTGAGTTTGTGCCAATTGCTGTCATCCAAGCCATGCTAATGATTTACTACAGAGTAATTCTTATCTTTGGATGGAGTGCGTTCTCTCGCTGAAATTCATCTCAAATGTAGTCTGAACAATAAACTCAGTGGGCGCAAGACTTCCTCACTTGTACAAGTACACGAAGGCTTATGACAGTCTCTTCCCCAATGTAACGAAAATCCTCATCCGAAGCGAAGCAGCGTACTTTTGGAATGGCGAGAAGAAGAATGTGCGTTCGTTTCACGTGAATTGTGTATGCCGTGCTTATGAATAACTCAGGAAGCTCATCTGGCGCCGGTGGTTGAGGTGTTGCGAGGGCTAGGGTGCGTGCCGTCAAAACCAACGAATCCAATGAGAGTTGGTGATGCAATCGAACCCCTAATGATGAACGGGCCTCCTCGGGTTTTGATGCACGCGTTCTCGAACGGTACACCTCTCATCTTTCAGCCTTACGTTTTTTCTTATGTTTTCACAGGTGGCTGCTTCCAGCTTGCAACCCTCTCATCACTCCTCTCACATTCTCCCGCATCCCCGTTCAACCTCCTCCCACCCAGCGCACTCATAATCGACTCTGCTCCTGGCTCCGGTGGGATCCGCGCAACCCAACGCGCTTTCTCCAGCGCAATTCGCAACCCCATCATCCGGCACATCGCTAATGGCCTCATCGCGCTCATCTACCTCTACGCCTATGCCGCATACTTCATCACCCGCCGACCCAACATGCTCGACCGCATGCGTGCACTGCTGCTCGAGCCGGGGATGTTTCCGTGGACGCACATGGAGACGCGAAGGCTTTATGTGTTCTCAAATGGCGATGATATTGTTCCCGTGGGGGAGGTAGAGAGGCATGTGGAAGAGGCTGTGAGGAGGGGCTGGGTGGTTAGACGCGAGAGATTTGACAGCTCGATGCATGTGGCTCATGCGAGGCTGGATGCTGCCAGGTACTGGGGGGCAGTGAAGGAGGTGTGGGAGGAGGCCGTGCGTGCTGTTGAAGATTAACATGTGCAGGTGTAAACCCTGGATATCAAGATCGACACACCCTTATCAATGTCCGTCTTCTATGGACAATATATCCTTTTCACTTCCCGCGATCATCGATTAACCGAGGACTACAAACCCCGTTTTCTTGAAGTTTTCAAGGAACTTTTAGTCTTGCTTCTTCGTTTTTTTTTTCCGGCGTCTATCAGATCAACCTCACATTAGGGGTACTGGCTGTTTCTGCACGTCGCCCTCAAAGTCCGATTTATCTGCAGCCCGTTTGATTATTATTTGATAAGACCATCCCTCGTTCAAACGCCTTCACTGTATTCGTTGTACAACTCGTAGTTTGGACGAAGACGGATTGCTTCTGTAACCTATAATGAACAGGCTCTCTTATGGGATAATGAATTCAAAATGTACTCCTGAGCACTCGCATATATGGACCATATTCAAAGCAGGAACAATCTATGAAGCTAAAACTCATGTGCAGTAGGTTCACACGGGATGAACCACTCATTCTACCTAGACGGCCAAGGAGCCAAATACGCCAATATAATAACCATTGATGATTATTGAAAGAAAGAAAGTGAGTAAAAGTGTGAACGTATTACGCTTCCATCCACTATTAATAGCAGAGGAAGACAGCGTCCGCGAGAAGTCTGGTATCGCAAAGGAAGCGAATTGAATGCTACTCGAATTCGTTTGATTAGGTGCCATCGGCGATGGTCCACCATAAACCAAGGTGATTGTATGATTATTTTGGGTTCCCAAGGTAGGAGGCGGTTTAATGAATGGGGGAAACTGTACCGGATAACATACGGGCAATGTTGTATTACCACCGGAGTAGGTGTCGATAATGTTCGTGGTGTTGAACCCGTCTACCAGCACAGAAAATATGCCTCCTTGCGACGATGTTATGGTGTGAACCATGATGCTAGGGCCTGGATTCAAAATTTAGCGATATGGTCATAACTAGAGTAGGGACGTGATATTCACCAACGTAATCGAACGAAATCGTAGCATTGAACACATCCGTGACGCGCAGCATCTTTTCTGCGGTACAATTGGAAACAGATGTTGAGTTATTCCACGCATCTTGCGGACTGTATCGAATTCTTTGGTCGTCGATGGCTATGGAAGTTGCAGAGGGTACAAGACCTGTGGCGGTCGAGGGATAAGAGGAGCCAGTAGTCCCATAGGCATCTATACATGAGACTAGAGGTTCCGAGTTTTTATTGAAGCAAAGTGTTCCTATAGCTATAATAGCCAATTGGTATTTGATATTATGGCAACCATGCCAAAGAAGAAAAACATACGGCAACAAACATTCCCTTGACCGTAGCTAGCACAACTAACTGCAAAACAGAAATGGCGTTCAATGTTGTATTCTACTCAAACACCGTGGAGAAGCAACGTACAGAGATATGGATCGTTACAAGGGTCACCGCCAAACTCAGAAATTACTGGCAGCGCAAGATTTTCGCATGCTGGAATTCCTCGTCTAATGTTGCAGATAAATCTGCCAGTGAACATACATTGAGTGTAAACCATATGGAGTCCTGGTAATGTATTTACCCAGATGGGCAGCAAGAGCTGCCAGGACCACAAGGAATCGAATCGCCAGTGCAATTGTGCGACATGGTTATGAGTTGGCTGTTGAGAATCGTTTGGAGTTCAAATTGAATTAGTCAGGATAAAGAGGACAAAAAGCTTGACTACACGCAGCCCCAACTTGTGGATCGTCCATTAAGTACTCGTTGATTTATTAATGCCTATTTCAATCTTCATAAAGCCAGAAGGAACGTTGATCATCGATATCGGAGTTGAGTTTTTAGAGTGACGGCCGGGATTGAATGTAGCTTCCCGTGGCTGGCGTCCTTTCCGACTGAATCATCTGTTTCCGACATGAAAAATGCAGCACAATTTTATATACATCGGGATGAGGGCATCTTCAGGGGGGGAAAGTGGAAGCGTTTCAAGAAAAAAAAGTTGACGTTGCCGATTCCGAATATTGGCACTTATGCTGGGAAATTTTTAGGTCACCGAATACTTACGTTGGTTCAGCGCTTGATTTATACTTACTGTCAGACCCCATCTATCTCTGAGGTTCAACATTCAATCCCGTTGGATATCAAGTCTACGTCGATAGCTCCCGTTCTATATTGGCTCCTGTCCCAGTGAGCATAGGTTCGTCATTCATTTCGATCTTATGCATCAGGCCTTAGACCCAAGTTCTTTGTTGCGGCCTGATATCTATGTATCATATTTCTGACTTCCGAGATCTAGAGCTTTAGTCATTCAAGACATTCAATATTTTTGTGCGAGCGACAAATTTACTACCGACGAAGGGCGCCTTCTTGGGCTTACCTTCTTCCTCAACCTTTAGTCGCCTTTGCATGACCGAACTTGGGGAACGGGCCTTTGTTATCGTCGAGCAACGCACATTTAAACTCACGTATTTTAACCTAAAGAGGTTTCTTATATCTTTGAATATTTCACTACCCCACCAGTTGCTACCATTTTTGTCAAACGGTGGCTCGCAATTAACTTCTGGCAGACGTCCAGCTGGCATCTCCGATTTTCTGGCGCGGGGCAGGTTAAACCCCTTTTGAATATGTACATAAAGCTATCACATTATATTTAACAGATAGGGGGAGTTTCAGTTCAAAAATCCCTACATTGAGATGTGCTTGTGCCTGTCAAATGGGGAAATCGCAAGGCCCACAGCAGCCAGGCATTCTCGAGATGATCGGTACTGACATTCAATATTCAATCTGCAATCATAATTTTTATACAATCGGTAGCCCAATCTTCATGTTCGCTAACCAGTATGTCGTCTCTTGCATCATTTCTGTGTCTAATATGGAGTTTGCAACAAGTCCAGGTACTTAGATTGGTTTCCCTCTTTTCATTTTCGGGTTCCTCGATCAAGATTTACTGGGTGTGTGTTGAAGCTATCTTGGAACGGAACAGCATCTAGAAGAGGGTATTCTCTACCTTACAACTATGTCTGTATCCCAAAGAAGGCGCTGTTAAAACTCGTCGAGACTATAAATCGGAAGACACATACCTTTGCAGTTTTAGATGGTAACAGCACATTTTAGGACGTGACTCTCAGTTTTCCTTTCATTTCCGCCCTCATTTCGCAACAATGAATATTAACCGTTGCCTCATATTCCCCGGATCTCACTCCAGAAAGATGACGATCTTCTTTCTTACCTCTGCACTGTTGGTCGTATCTTGTTTAGTGGCATTTACTATTATCGCCTCGCACCTTAGTGTGAAACCCCCTCACCTCTTCGCCTCAAATACTTTCACAGTCCGCTCCGATGTGAGTATAGTCATTCATCCTATTTTTCCTGCTTAGGTGTAACTATCGTGACACGCACAGATAATGTTCGCTTTGGAAATCATCTCAGCGGATCCAATAGCTAGAACTATTGAGATAGATTGGTATCCTGAAATTACAACTCCGTGCTCAGCTATGCCAACCTTAGTTGCAGATATCTATGTCGATGCGTATGTATATTACCTGGATGATCATTATATTGTTTGACGATTTTCGCAGTGAATTTTTGGACACCACAAGCCCATCGTTTTCCCCACAAACGCCGCTTCTCCCAGCATATCAGATAAATAGCAGTGCATACTGTGTCAGTGGAACACCATGGACGCCTGTATTTCGAACAGTTTCGAAATTACGCTCCGTAGAGGCAGATGCGTTGTCCCCGATCGCTGTTTCAAGTTCATCCTTACAAAATTACCCATTTGATGTGTGCGGTGTCTCCATTCTTTTATTTCATGATGAATACTGACAATTTCACAACAGATATTTCGCCCCACAGCACATTCGAGCCATCAACCACGAAACGAGTGCTATGGTTCCTGTAAATGTTACACGATATTTTGGTGTAGCAGTGTATGTTCGTCTGTCATAGTCTTTTATGCCAATAAAATGACCATCTTTTGCTTACCAAGCAACTTCCAGCTGACTATAAGAAGCACATATTATGGCGATACACCTCATAATGAGGTGTTTATCTCCCTCAAAATAGAGAGATCAAGAGCGACGAAGGTATTTGTGGTCATTATTGCTATGACCAACTGTGAGTTAATGATAAACCCATTGGGTACATACGAACGTGGCCAGCTAACTGATCTCTTTTATGGATAGGGCTCATTGCTATTGCTTTCTTAACGATTTGTGTTGCAACCCAGATATACGACTCACCCACAATTTATTCAGAGATGTTCGTCATTCCTGTGGGTGCTGTGCTATCGTTAACCTCGGTCAGGGCAAATCTCCCCGGGGCTCCTGTTGGCTTTGGTGAGTTAGCTGTAACTTGTGTACATTTATTGACTAACACCGCTGTACTAGGGGCCACGATAGGTATGCGATTCCATTCAAATATTCATCTATGATAGCTAATTTTGACGCTGTGGATTGACAGACTCCTACTCTGTGTTACCTGTTCTAGTTATTATGGCTATTTGTGTAAGCTGTTGTCAAGCTGAATGTTGAGCTTTGGCTCGGATCTGATTTCTTTATAGAGTTTCTATCTATTAGTCATAATCCTTTATAGAAGGCTAACTAGTTGGGAAAAGCAAGCGGGTGCGCTTATTTTAGCTTCCAATCCAAATCATCCTAATCGCTCAACTTCCACCCAGATGTCATTAAGCGGTCTGAAGAGGCTAGCGTAGCTCTGGAAAGTCAAAATAACATTAGCTCATATTCTGCGGTTTCATCTGAGACTCAATCTTTGGCGTTCAATCCAATATCAGCGCCAGATAAAAATCAGAAAGAAGGTGAGCATGTATACATATTGCCGACACATGTATTCTCACTGGATGGTCTACATAACAGATCTACAACGAGGTGTCCACGCGGTTTAATTGCTTATTAAGCCAGTATATGTGTCTATAAAAGCATTTTTCGAAAAATATTCCCATCTGTAGTTCATGGTGCATGGTTTGCACCGTTTCCAGCTCATAATCGTAGCTTTTGGTGTTTGCCGAGCTCCGGCATCGTGGTTCCCGGTTATTAAATTGATGGTACATGGTTCATGATCGTAGCTTTCGGTATTTGCCGAGTTTGCGTTTCTAGTTTGTGTAGTTCATGGTATAGGCCGAAGGTCTTTCAGCGCTATTTTGTCTATAATTTATTCTTAATAGT
Organism: Crucibulum laeve; assembly: GCA_004379715.1. Classification (NCBI taxonomy): domain Eukaryota; kingdom Fungi; phylum Basidiomycota; class Agaricomycetes; order Agaricales; family Nidulariaceae; genus Crucibulum; species Crucibulum laeve. The sequence continues at coordinate 27,469 of ML213648.1, forward strand.
ATCATTACACTCTTAATAAAATAGTATACTGCTATTACATGTCCTCTACATAATTTTATTGGAAGGGACTCACCTGGCTAGCATCCGGCGGTCATGTGTTACGGCGCTGTGTCCCAATAAGGACGATCGGGTGGCTTGTGCACATACAGTTAGTACCTGGTATTTGCTAGTCATTAACTATCTTCTTTTACTTCCGTAGTATAAAAACTGTTCTCTGAACGGACAAAAAACCTCAGTCGTTTCCTTACCGACTGAGATGTGTTACTTTTTCTTTATTACTATATTTACATCATCATGAAACGCTACCTCTCCTTAGATCTTACTTCGTCTAATAGGTAGCTAAATGATTAGTCGTTTCCTTACCGACTGAGATCTTACTTCGTCTAATAAATTTTGTGCCTACCTCCTACCTTTCCATAAGCCTGATTATATAACACTTGATGATTGGCATAAACAAATAGGTGCTGATGCCCACATCCGCTCTTACTCGTCGATCCTTTATGATATAGTGCCGTTAAAATTTCTAAACGAGCTTGAAATCTCACATAAATGTAAGGAATAACAATAAGTATTTTACAAATATTTATTTCTGGGAATAGGTGAGGGAACCCTTCAAGTAAAGCCCGAACTTGCCATAAATAGATTCTTTATACATCTGTTAAGATATTCAATATTAATCAAAGAAACCCTCAGTAAACTGCATGACAAACAGTAGATAATTTTTCTCGAAGAGTTAAATTCTCCACCCTTCAATTAAATTTCTAGACCAATGTTGTACACGCTAACATAGCGATAGACGCTGCAACAGCCACTGAAAACCGCCCAAACCCTGACCCTAAAGAGTCTCCCGATCAACATGGATCATCATTTCGGGCACCCAAACCACGAACCATGTACCATTGACCACATCAATTAAAAGTACCTCGCTAAACTACGAATACTTTTCGATAAATAATGTCATATGTATCACTGGTAATGGACGCTCAACATACGAAAGAATGGTGTTGTCACATCCCGTTGTTCATATCAATCATTTTCTCTTCCCGCTCTGGTGGCGGCCAAAAATGTAGATGCAAATGGGACTCATCATTCGCGTTGTTGCAGGGTTCATCTAAGGTTTCATGATGCCAGAGCGCTAACATCATCCATGCCGGGCAGCTCAAGGAAGCCTGATGAAGTGTCAATCAATACTTGAGATATGGGACATGTCATACACACTGCACAATCTCGAAAAGATGTCTTAACTCCCTTAAACAGAATCTTGCTCTCAGAAAGCCAGGAAGTCTTACATAAACGTACAGATCGAGTTCTGGAGACTATTACCTCACAGCGCTTGGCTTGAAGAATACCATGTCACCGTTGGCAGTTGAAGCTAACAATTTCAACCTGGTATATCGTGTGTGAGTGCAGAAGCATAAATTAAATTTCATTTTTCAGTATAAATCATTCTTCGAGGAATAGGTAGAATCAAGTTTTACTATGTATCGATCCAGAAATAGATTTCCTCGGAGCACTATGGTGTGACATCTAACGCGGACAAACACAGGTGGCTAATACTATAAGAAGGTGCATTATGGACAAAATATGATTCAATAACATTTCTAGCATGGCAATCCTAAGTTCACCTGTTCACTCGCCTAACCTCTCTAAAAGCTTTTTAAAATTTATGCTCATCACTACCATGTTGATTGGGCTCTACTTGATCGTAGTTTTGACTGCTGCATCGAAATTGACTGTAGAGCCAATAAAATTAAAATTCCCTCAAGGCCTCAACGTCAATGCAGAGGTATGACTCTCCATACGAATTAGTTTTCGATATTTATTGTTCTATGATCCAAAAACAGGTCTTGCTCGCACTGGACACTGTATCAGTAGATTCAGTAGCAAAAACAATTACTGTAGACTGGTATCCGCAGATATCAGCTACTTGCCAATCAAATCCGACATTAGTTGCAGATATATTCATCAATCCGTTGAGTGCGGTGACACAATATTTATTGGTTATTCAACTCATATGCTACATGCACTAGGGAATACCTTGACAAATCGAGCCCTTCCTTCTCTGTTAGCCCGCCATATCAGCCTGCTTTCCAACTAAATAGCAGCTCATTATGTCTCCGTGGATTGCCTATTGCACCAATGTTTCGAACAATCTCGATGATTCGATCAGTAGAAGCCGACGCAGTTGGACATTCAAATCCGTCAACCACTTCGCTGCGAAACTATCCGTTTGACATGTGCGCATTCATGATTTTTTTTTGTTACAGTTTCTCTCTATTCAAGGTGCTTTCAGATATTTTTCGCCCCATTTTATTACCGTTATAGACCACAAAAGTGGAGAGTTCATACCCGTCAGTATCACCAGAGCACTGGGTACTACTACGTGAGGAATCACTAGCATTGGGAATTAGCAAAAACATGTTGAAGCTGAATTTCCTAGAAATTTTAAAGTTCAATTGCTGAGCAGCTATTACTTTGACCGGCCTCAGAAGCAGCTCTATCTCTCTTTAAAACTATCACGGCCACTCTCCGCAAAGCTATTTCTTATATTCATTGCTATCATGATATGTAAAAGAAATAGTCTCCTCCAAATCTATCATTGCACTCAATGGCGTTGTTTTTATCCAGGGGTTATAGGTATTATTACGATAATGCTGTGTATCTCAAATTCTATATGGAATACTGGGCCACTATCTGAGATGATAGTCGTAGGGTCACTTGGACTCCTTGCTTGGATAGTGTATATCAGAAATAATCTCGCTGATATCAATCATGGATTGCGTAAGTCTCCCACTGATCAATCTCAATGACATTCAATTTATAGGATACAAATAGCGAACACAATCTTAGGTTTTTACAGGATACGTCTATTACAGTAGCTCACCCAAAGCTTACAATACCACTAAACAGATAGTTACTCCATACTACCGGTATTGGCTTTGGCAATAGCTTGTGTAAGTGCTTATTCATCCTCGGGTGTTAACCTCATGACTTATCAACACCTTCAGGGCTCATATATTCTTGCATTTTGTCTTTACAGGCAGGTAGGAGCCTATGTAATGGGTTCACTGGGTCCAGCCCCCAAGGATACTTAAGCTTTTCACTATCGAATGCTATATTATGCTGTAGTCATTAAACGAGCTGTTTTTTGATGTCGGCCGGTCTTTCCGGAAATTTTATAAAGAAACAGTGGCAAACATGTGAGCTGATTTTGAAAATCATAATCCGCAAAACGTGCTGCTGCACGCACGATGTCCTCGTTCTTAGGGCCACTGGCATCTTGAGTCGCCGACACTTGGCTTCGCCTGTTCTTCCTATATCCCTAAGCAACTCTTAGAGATCTGAAACTCTCGGGAGCTTTCGAATTCAATAGGGAAATCGGCACTCCAATTGCTGATTTTCGGCGTTAATCTCCTCTCAATGTGTATTTGGCCGGAAAGCTCGCATTATTGTCATTTTCATTAAACGGGCAGGGCCCAGAAGCGATCTGAAACATCTATGTTGGGTATCGTTTTTAATTACAGATCTAATGACTCAAGCACTGGACGTCTTCGAAATCTGTGTATAGTATAAGCCGGTTACAATCCAAGTACTGGTTGATACGGTCAATAAGTAACGACTATTAAAGCTGTTACTAGTCCTATATACCATTCCCTTTCATCTTATCATTCGAACAGTCGTCAACATGGTGGCTACCTTCGACATCGACCACAAACGATATAATGCGATCAGGCTCCTCCTATCAGCCGACGCCTACGTCAGGCAGAGGCTCGAAGATATTCTGTCAAAGCTTAGAGATGCGAAGTTTAATAAGTGGGAGAAGGATTTCGGAGTGTGCCTAGTTCATCGCCACTTCGAACTCAAGGAGAATGAAGTTGTCCTTGAGAGAGGCCTTGTTTCTCAGCCTGCCCCCAATAGTTCCACTCGTTATGCGGAACGCTGGGTTAAGCTGGACGACAAATACATGGCTTACGAGTTCACCGACATGCCAACCTCCTCGCCTCCTAAAGAGCTCTGGGATGCATTCATCCAGATTGTCAGCGACGCGGGCATGTCCGATGCCCTTGGACTCTTCTACCTTCCTTCGCAGATTCGCGAAGGAAAATTTGGTTTAGAGACTTCTTCGGAAGACGATAGGACAAATACTATCGAGTATCGTGACAGCCTCCTAGATGATAGCTCAGTTGTTCGTGCTGCCTGGCGTATTGGATCGCCATCGAACAAGACCGATGCGGGGGTTTGCACGGGTTGTACTCTAAACACTCATCATGTATCGTTATCGAGCAAGGTTTCCACTGCCCAGACTTGATGAACAATACTTGCTTTACTCATTACAATATGAACATTCTACTCCCCTATTTCGTTTTACTATACGGACTACATTCACCTTATGTCTGAAATGGCTATTCACACTCTCGCTTCTCTTTTCGTCCCGTTTATATAGTATATGTAGCTCAAAGGAAACATATAAGCATTTTTGACAAATTCAACTACTACCCGTACTTTACCAGCCCTCAGCAAACTCGAGGACAGGTGGTCTGAGCTCAGGGACGATTAGTATTTGGTTACACTGTCCAAATCAAATAAGCGACGAATTTCCCATCTTCAGGAACTTCGAATCCCAATCCATCGACAACGCCACATCTCTCCCTAAACCCTTTTTGAACTGGAGCACGAGACACCAATACAAAATCCAATAAAACAGTTCAACTAACCTCTTTTCCAAGTCAAAAGTATCAATGGTTCTTCCTAATGCTTCACCAGCCACATATACTGCCGCCGCAAATTTCTTGACATCGAACATAAGAAGTTATAATTGTTCAGAAGCCAGGCTCATAATTCGACTCCACTGTCCACAAAAATTTTATTCTAGGCTTCTTCAATAAATTATTGTCTAACACAGGTCACTCTGGTGCTCAGTACGTCAGATAAAACATCCAGATCGACAAGCTAGAGGGCTAGATCACTTCGAAGCACGGGGTAGTGGAACTAAAAGTTTAGAAGAGTTAGGAGCCTGGATATGTCAGCGCTTTGTTCGTTTTGTTATATTGGTGTTCTGGGTGTGTGTGATGGACACGGGTAGGAAGGGATGGGTCGTTTGATACGACGATGTGTTGGATGGAACATCGACGATTTTCAGATATGGCACATCCCCTAGCCTTGCTATACCTTTTCGATCTAATTTTACTCGAAAATATACTGACTCGTGTGCACACCCTGAACTTGAACGACGTTAACTCCAAATCAACCATACAATTCCCATTCGAATGGACACCCGCACAGGTTCGTGAAGACATTAGGAGGATGTATGCCCTAAGTTATTCACCTGGTACGTCAATTCAATTACAGCCCCATTACGAAATTATCATGAATGCTGTCTTGTTCACATCAATCCTCGGCCGTTTGCAAGCATAGAACATGGATGACTCTCTATCAAAGGTTCTTTCTTCTTTCTTCATTCCCTGTTCTATTCTCCCTATTCTTCTAAGCCTATTCAATTGAGGGACAGCGGTACAGTCCAGCCCCTGCTGCTTGGAGGGCCCCCCACTTGGGGAACAAAGCTTCTCAGGGTCTAACGCATACATTCTCGACCTATACCCCTCTGATCTTACAGCTTTACACTGCTTTTACGCGGTTCACAGGTGGCTGCTAGCAGTTCTCACACACCTTAACCACGTTTTCCAGGCCCTTAGTTCACAATGTGATAAGTGCAGCTCAACACGCAATCTACTCACCAACAGCCACACCCTCATCTACAGTACACTGATGATTGGTACTTCATCCCCCGCCACCGCAATAGACTCGAGCCAGGGATAGTCTCGTCGACACCAGGATTTATGTGCTTCGTATCATGATGATGATGATGATGATGATGATGATGATGATGATGATGATGATGATGATGTGCCCACGAGGGAGGTATAGGGACATGTAATTGGTTGCCTAAGGCTGTGAAGAGGGGTCAAGTGGTTGGAAGTGAGAGATCTCCCAGTTCGATGTATGTGGCTTAGGCAAAGCTGGTTCCTCTAAGGTATAGGTGCAGTGAAGAAGGTGTGGAAAGAGACTATAAAGGTTATTCGAGGGCGGTAGACGGAGCAGTAGAGATCAGATATTGTGTGGCGACCTTTCCTGCATGGATGGATGTAATCAAGGGACGTATTCACCTATGACCGTATTCAATGTACCTCCTTTAATAGCGATAATCGAGGAATTTTCAACCACGTCTGGAGAGGTATGTTCGATCTTGACCTTGCTGTTTCTAGTACTCAGCATCTAGGAGATTATATTATCCAATAGTCTCCGCTGTTTTTATTCTTCTGTAGTTTATGGGCGCTTGTTGAGAATTTCTCAGGAACAGAATAAAAGCTGCAATCGATAAACTCATACTGATAGCTTGAAGGATACTCTCAGTGTTATCACAGCTATAGGTATAAAATGGAACTTAATAACGAGCTAAGCCACTAACATTTACCCATATTCTGCTATTATTGACTTTGTCAGATGACGTTGTCAGCGGAAGTTGAGAATTCTTTGGGGAATAATTTTTTGTAGATAAGGAAACTGAGTAAGGAGATCCCCTACCGGAAATTATTGTGATGTGAGGATCTTCAGACTGAACCAATGAAATATCACTCACAGATACGGACATCAGGACCAATGTTGGTAATACCGTGCAATTATCTTCATTTTCGCTCAGTATTGCGGCTTTTTCTAGGCGAGTTCACGAACCGATTATTGTCCCACCTGTGTTAGGTTTCTGAGGATTAAAGTATTTATATCGAGATAATAAGTTGAGCCCACCTATTCCAACTGGTGACCCAGAGAGGTTCTTTCGGATGATTGCCAATGAAAGAGCTACTCCAACGGGGATGAGCATCAATTCCAGAGATATACGTCGTATAGGCCATAAGAATTGTGAGATACAGATCATTAAGAAGGAGAGAGCAGCAAGCCCTGTATACGATAAGTAAATTCATGTTTGTAAGCCCTGAAATTTTGTAGAGTTTACAGTTCATGACGGCGATGAAAACGACAAAAAACTTGGTTATGCGTGGCCTTGTCAGTTTCAAGGCTAGGTATATCTGTTCCAGATTTGGACCGAAACGAAGACTGCTCTGCAGATTTACTTCAAAGTTCCTGCCAGATATAAAACATGAGATAATTATATTCAAGGTACTATGGGATATCTCTTACGTTAAAATACCGAAAGATCGAGTGATATTAACCGAAATGAGACTTCGAGTTTCGCTGTCAACGGCCGTAATTGAATGGGGTGCGAAGTATCTAAAAATAAAGCGCTAATAAATATGTAACCCAGGGAAGATTAATGGCTTGAGTACGAACACATCGAAGGGATAGTTCTGTATACCCTTGGTTCGCGGCAGAAGCATACTCACTGCATTCGCTTCCACTAGACGGATGCTCGAAATTGTCCTAAATAGAGGAGCTATGGGTAAGTCGCTGAGGCAGTAAGAACTAGTATTCAGTTGGAATGCAGGTGGATAAAGTGGAGAAATTGAGAAGGATGAACTCGATGGGTCGATCAATGCACTGTTGGATTGGCATTAGGATCTGCGAGGTTTAAGTATATGTTTACTCAACGGATATACGTAGATATCTGCTACCATTATGGGAGCAGATTGACACGAAACTACAGGATGAGGATACCAGTCTATTGTTATCGTCCTCGCTGCAGAATCGGCAGATACGATTTCAAATGCAAGCATGATCTATTGACAGGGTAAGAAAAAAGATTTCATCTTTTAAAGAAAATTAATCCAATAAACTCACGTCTGCATCCTTGACGACGGTTTTCGAAGAAACCACCTGTAAGGGTTTGGTAGCCAAGGAGGCAGCCACAAGGAGAGCAGCCAAGCACAGCATAGAACAGAGAAAAACAAGTAAACAGATTTTGCAAACATTCTGGCACCATTTTGAGGACATTCTGAGGGTCCATGAAGGGGGCATCTCGTTATTTGCTTAGATACAACTGAATACCACTCTATTTAAAGGTCCGTTTCGGTCTGTGGACTCTGTGAGCAGCGCTTATTTACCGTCGGGGCGCTAGAGCGGTAAGCTATACTCTTCATTCCACATATTGACGTGCAGAATTCCCGTATAGTAAAGTTTAGTTCATAGTTTTGTTGTGCAGTAGTATTTTGTTTTAGTCATGCGTCATAGCTTGATCCACGCTTTCTTCGTGAAGTGCAAAGCTCATCGTAGAACTTCGACAGAAAGTTCCGAAATAATGTATACTCAACTGCATATGACATCTACGGCCAACCTGCTCAGTCACGAGCGTGTTAGCGCGTCTACTTTCACATTCCCTCACCTATACCGCATGGCACAACCTTATGCGACTTTCATTCTATCTATCAGCAGATACATCATAGGCGCCCGCAAAAAATAAACACACCTCAGTCGGTAAAGGATCAAAGAGCCGAGTACTTGGGATCGGATAGCTGAAGTGCTGAAGTCCGGCTGAACTTGTCAGCTTAATTGGGCCTACAGTACGTGTTCATGTAACCCCCGTATTCAACGCATGTACTTGTACTCAATGGAATGAGAGAGGATCAGTAAGATGATCCAAACTAAATCCGCTGAGCGTTAGTTATATCACGGTTGCGTTAGGACGTCGGAAGGCTATTGAATTAGCCGCCAAATGAGAAGCCTTTTGGAAGGTGCAAAGTGGATTCCAACCGATCCTCGCCGAACGGTGGGTATAGAAAGGTATGTGAGAGGTACCCGTTGCTACCATGTTGATACACATAAGGGATTATTGGAAGCGAGCAGCGAGGGACCAGAGTAGAAGGTAAACAAGTTGAATGAATGGCTCTTTAGAAGGTCTTTGAGACTTTCCACGTTTCAGGGGCCTAACAGTAAGTAGAGTGTGTGATTTCACAAGACTATGGACAACTTGAAGTGGCTGAAAACCTATTCAGTGATGTTGAAGAAGTGTTCATGTCCGCAAGTCCAGGAGAAACATAAGGGTGTACTAATAATAGATATAACATGTTTTTATGACTCTGATATCCGGAGGGAGTGGTTTCATAGTGAGGTGTCACATATTCTAGGATCCAGTGAACGTCGAAAGTTGCGGAAAAGACATCATTAAGAAATGGTATGTCAAGAACCGTGGGCCAAATAATCCGGGTTGTTCCGAGCAACTCGTCAGGTCGAAGCATGCTCTGAGCTCTCAAGCTTGTGATTTCTAGCGGATGAACAAACTTTCAAAAGCATATCAACCCATTCATGAGCTGTCTTCAAAATACGATTAATGGTTACCATGCTTCTTAATTTTAGCTTTACCATGTACACATGAAAAAATCGAAAAATTTAGTGGACCTTCAGACATGGTTTTCTAAGAGCTGATCTGCCACTTGTGTACCTCACCTGGTCCACATATTAATGATTGACAAGAACTCATAGGCTCGCTTTAGCTAGCAGATACAACCTGCTATGTCTGTCAGGTGCTATTGGCAATCGAATCGCGGAGCAGTGGATAAGCAGATAAACGGGTAGATTCGGTCACCGGTGCTCTATAGCTGTGCGATGCACATATTTCGGCAGAGACCCGTACCTTTAGCACGATACCGAACAACCCTCCATGTCAATTCTAGATGCTCTTGATACCTGCTTCTTTGAGTTCGTTCGCCTTTTCACAGCCGGAGCTTGAATCGAACTCGTTTAATTTTAGATGGGCGTTTGTCATCATCGACCTCTCCCTTACTATCAATAGAATTTTCCGAGCTGCTGTTGTCTCATCAATCATTGTTCACTCCTTTAGCGCTTCTTGCATCTTTTTTCAATGCCTCCGGCCTTCGATTCTCAGAAAATGTGTTTAGAACATCTTCGAGGTACCATGATACCTTGCTTGTCCGACTTTCATTTATCTTCTAGCTGTCGATCTCAGTTGGCGTCTAAATATCGCGGTCTTCCACAATGTGCTGTTTTGCTAATGACAATTGCGTACCCAGCTCATTTTTGGCCACTATATTTCAACATCTACTGCTCTCAAAAATATATGTTTTTTCTATTTAGGAAGAACACTGATGTTTTAAACGATTCAAGAAAGAACTGAAAGGCCTCTGAGGAAGCTATTAAGAATACAGAAAACAATTGAATACGAAGATATCTTAATGTCTTTAATAATTCAAGAAATTGAGTAAACCTGATGAATATCCATTCAACATCACCGAGATCATGAAAACGACCAAGATAAATCCGGTGCGTTTGTTCTTGTAGCTAATTGCAGAAGAAGGAAGTGCCAACGAGAAGTCAGGGATGGCAAAGGAAGCAAATTGAACAATGCTCGAATTTGCATTATGACCAGGTGCATTTGGAGAGCGGCCGCTATAGATTAAAGTTACTGTATGATTATTTTGAGTTCCAAAATTGGGAGGAGGAATGTTGAATGGAGGGAATTGTGCTGGAAAACAGGTTGGTAGGGTGAATTTGGAGCCAGAATAAGTGTCGATAACATCAGTGGTATTGAACCCATCAAACAGGAGGGAAAATACGCCTCCATTGGGTGAAGTCACAGTCTGAATCATAACACTAGGACCTAAAATTCAACTGATAGTGAGCCGTCACATATGAGTAGCCAATATGACGATATTTACCAGTGTAAGAAAATGAGATTGTGGCATTGGTTACATTCGTAACGCGGAGAAATTTCTCAGAACTGCAACTTGGAACTGAAGTGGAGTTGCTCCATGCACCTGGAGGGTTGTAAGTAACTTTTTGGTCGTCGATTAGGATAGGGGTTGCCGATGGCACAAAGCCTGTAGTTGACGAGGGGTATGAGGATGCCGTAGTACCGTAGGCGTCGATGCATGACACAACTGTTTCCGAATTTTTATTAAAGCAGATTGTTCCGACGGCTAAATATAAAACCAACCAATGTGCTTTAGCTTGATAACAAATCAAATGTCCAAGAAATTAGAACTTACGACAGCATCTCCCTGCTATACCAAGGAGAGAACAGTCATCTATGAAATTTAAACATGATATCAACAGTCTTTTACAAAGAAGAGAAACTTACTCAGATATGGATCATTACATGGGACGCCACTAAACCCAGAAATTACCGGGAACGCGAGATTTTCACATGCTGGGATTCCACGTCTAAAATTGCAGACAAAACTTATATCACAGATTGGTTTGTAGTCAACTCTGAGAAAGAGGGTAATGGCTCACCCCGGAGGACAACAAGAGCTACCTGGTCCACATGAAATGGAGTTCTGGCTACAGTTGTGAGACATAGGCAACTTTCGGAGCGGAAAGCCTCGAATATCTAAATATAAATTATAATAAATTCGCATTCACGAGAAGGCTGCAGAGGTGTGCAACATACCGGTGATGTTGAGAGGGGCAATTGAAATACGGGGGCCGATGACGGTTAAAAAACCACTTACGAGGCGTAATTTATACAAAGTCCCTGTGGGAATCTTACCATGATTTGGTATTGAATTCGTAGAAGCTGTGTACATGATTCATGTCATTTCGCTAAACAGCTGTTTAACATGTCTGGCCTCATGTTCAATCGTTACCGATGAAAGCTTCTTATAGGTCCACCCTTCCCAGCACATCTATGAATCAGAGAGAAGAGAAGACAATCTTCAGTTCAAGCATGGCATAAGATTTAAAGCTATAGTTGCTGTACATGTGTGCATCAAACTTGAAGGAGTGTTGAATGTTGAATACCCGTAAGAAAGAACACAAGTAAAGAGATACGAAATAAAGAGCCACAGACAGCGTTCACAAAATGGGCAAAGTGTTTGAACACGAGCGAGCGTAATCCAGACACCGCTTGCAGTCATACTTACATTTTGTGGCTGCTTAATTATTTTGATATTTCGTATACTGTTCCCCTCACCAGTTCACCGAGGCCAAACGTTTCCTTCGCTTATTTTAACGCAAAGACCCCTCAGGTTGCTGTAAAGGAATTGAGTGACCAGGTTCACACTAAAATTATTGAGTTGATATACCGCAGCTTTATCAAGCTATGAATCCAGTCGTTTAGAAGTTGTCCAGGGTCTTGCTGAGGATGTCTGGGTTGAATCGTAAACAGCCAATCGATTCTCAGCGCATTTTCTAAATAGATACATATATTCCGGTCAAGTGCATATGTATCTAAGTAGTCTTATTACTATTACCACGACTTGGTATTTACTCTTATTTTTGTTCTATTTCGACGTTGATATCCCCACCAGCAGAAGTCACTGCCCCGCATGCACTTGAAGTCAAGCGGTGCTATTCTCAATCATGGATCTCGATTTTTTCTTACAGTTCTAGGTTTGCGGTAGTAGTGACTGAGCGGAGAGACATCAGTTCCGGATCTAGGACTCCTTTCCTCCGCTCCGCAGGCAGCGTTTGACATCATATCGTACTATCAATCGCATCTTCTGCCTGTTATCTTATAAATTTGGCTTCTATCGGCCGAAATCTGCCTCCCAGTCGGTATATTCACATCCTATTCATGTCAAAGATTCAACTTGTCCACTGCCTCCAGTGAGCGCCTCGGAAAATTCGTTTTCACCGTCTTCTTCGAAGAGTTGTTGATCTACACACCTCATTAGACGCTGTCAAACATCGATCATGAGAGTTTTTGCAGGACCCACCGTTCGACGATTGTCCTTTTTTTCGCCGTTGAGGCATCTATTGGAATTTTTGTCTCCATAAGATGCTGGCTAGGACGGAAAACTGCATAGTCATGCTATCAATATGTGCTTGTCTTCTTACCAGGAGGCTGGTTCTTAGGTGTTGCAGTGTTCGCGGAATGTGGATAAACGCTTCCACATATTTATCCGACTTTCCAACGGATACGTGCGGCATCGGCATTTCCCTAAAGACTTAGGAGGCTGCATTGCTTAAGCAGTGTTGACTCGTTCTGTGTCGGTGTAGCGATCTATACTTAAATTTCTCTAGAGGACACATTTTTTTCCACCATGCTCTTTGGTCTTGGAGTCCGTCTGTAATATGGACCAGTAAGCACGAATGTCCGATTTATAACGTCTCGCATACTGTGCTGTGCTTGTGTTAATAGAATGCTGTGAGTATTAATCTAACTGAATAAAGTGTTTTCCAAGAGTATAGCCCATATTGCACTCCCCTAGACACTTCTATAGATGAAGCACGTACTGGGTCATCATCATGCTCGGAGCAACATGCATACTGTTAGATCATTGGAATGTGGTGTTCGATTTTTCTCGAGGAAGACCTTTTTCTTTCTAACTTCTACTTTCTTGGTCGCGTTTGTTTCTATGGGATTCATCATCTCTGCCTCACATCTAACAGTCAAGCCTGTTAATTTTACATTTGCGGGTTCTACTCGTGTATTTGCAGACGTAAGTTAATATCATTTCATTATATTCTGCACTTCTGCTCACATTAGGTGGATATATAGATTATTTTCGGTCTGGAAATTATTTCAGTGGATCCATTGGCTAGGACCATTACAATAGATTGGTATCCTCAACCTTCTGCACCATGCATGCCTCTTCCCAATATGACTGCCGATATCTATATCGATTCGTTGAGTTTATTTGACATCCATCCACTCTGTCACGAATTTATGATGACCTTCGACAGTGCTTTCCTCGATAGCTCAAGTCCGTCATTCTCTGCGCAAATTCCATATCCACCGGCCTTCCAGCTCAATAGTACTGAATTTTGCCTAACAAGCTCGCCATTCACCCCAGTATTCCGAACTATTTCAAAACTACGTTCCATAGAATACCTAGCATTAGCAGTTCCAACGGCGCACATTCCAAGTTCATCTTCACTGCAAAATTATCCTTTTGACGTGTGCGTCTTTCGCATACATTAAATTGAGGTATATTAACATAATCCTTAACAGATATTTTGCTCCTCAATACATACGTATCATAGAACATGAATCTGGCGATTTTCTAACGATGAACATCACGCGATCTCTCGGTATTGCTGTGTGAGTCATATTCTACGAGCTACTCGGAAACATGAACTAAAACGATTTACAGAAACTTCGAACTTATTCTAGAGAGCAGCTTTTATGACAGTCCCCTTCATCACGAGCTATATTTATCATTCAAAATAGAAAGATCGAGGGCAATCAAAATCTTCGTCGTAATTATTGCGGTAGCCAATTGTAACGCATTTATTACCCTCATTGAAGTTGATTTGCTGATAGACACGCAGGGCTGATTGCAACGGCGTTTTTGACTATTTGTGCAGCGACTTTGATATACCATTCTCCGACAATATATTCCGAGATGTTTGTTGTTCCTGTCGGTGCCGTTCTCTCTTTAACATCTGTAAGAGCAAACCTCCCCGGCGCACCGGTTGGATTCGGTATGTCGAAACTTGAATATTGAGAGATTGTCATTTCTTATATACGCTCATTTCAACTTGCAGGTGCTACCATAGGTTTGTTGATTTTATTGCTTGTTCGCTTGTAGTTAATGGTGATGTTTTTCTGTAGATTTATATTCTGTTCTACCTGTCCTTGTGATCATGGCGCTCTGCGTAAGTTTAGAGTATTACTCGAGTGCTATAAACCGGTACTAATAATTCTACAGAGCTTCTACCTCCTCTTCGTAATCTTGTATCGCAGGCTAAATCTTTGGGAGCGTCGGGGTGATCTAGGTTTGTTAACCATCTTCTCCGTATTTCAGATATGTTTTGATGGCGACTAATATTTAGAGCGTGCACAAGTTATATTTAACGAAGAAACGTGCAACACATGTGCATCTGAGACGAATCAGAACACTCTATCAGGAACCTCGTCTTCATCAGCTACACGGACAAAGGAGGATGCTCTCGACCTTCAGTTGTTAGAAGGAAGCTCCGTGGAGGTCGTAAAGAAGTCGGAATGGTTTCCAAATTAAGTTTGTGGATTACACAGTTTCTCTGACCAGCGTCTTTCTTGTCTTCACAAGCTTGATGTACTTCGACGTCTCGTAGTAGATAAATGCAGCTAAAGAGGAGATCAGTACTCATCTGATGTGGAAGGAAGAAGTAAACCCCACAACATGCCCCCAATAGACGTCAATAATAGAACTTATAACTGACCTGTCTTATCGATCTTTCGTCTATCGTGAACAGCTATCTGTTCTGACAGCATACACGAGCCCATTGAAGGTAGGATTTGGTACCTGTATTAGAAGAGCAAATTTGACACTGTCGCATTCAGCTACATCCATTCATCATGTCTTCCAATTACGCTTCGCTATACAACAAGCTTCCAACTCTCATAGACGCACACAATCGCTTTACAGATCGTGATGCTATCTTCGCTAAACTCTCTCCTGTACTTGCCAAATACGGACAGAACTTCGGGGTCTGTCTCGTTCATGCCCATTGTGAAGTCGCTGAAGGGGAGATCATGATTTCCGACGGGAATATCTCGCAACCTCAACGCAGAGTCACCAAATGCTATGCTGAGCGCTGGCTTGCAAGCGGAGAGCCATACGAATACACCCGCACACCGACTCAGTCACCTCCTAAAGAATTACTGAAGCAATTCCGGGAGGCTGTGGGTGGTCTGTCAGACATTTTAGGTCTCTTCTATATCGCAGGCGACAATGGGAAATCAGAGGGGAAGATAGCTTGGGAGAGAACCGACGGAAGGAAGAACTACGTCGAAATCGTCGATGGTGGCCAGATTTTCAACAACGCGATCACTACTGCGTGGTGTTGGGTGAATGGCATTGGACTAAAGCCGGCGGGAATTTGCCAAAATGCAATCGTTGAGAAAAACGGCGGTGACAGCAGTGGAGGTATAAGTTTGGGTAGGAGTGGGGCGGGAAGTTCTAGGGCGATGCATGGCGATGAGATACTTAACACTGACACGGGGTATGGAGGCCCTCACCAATCCCCTCATCTTGGCGTAAAAACGCTGATACTCAAAATTCCGGCTGAAGTCTCGTACACAGATTACAACAACTTACTCTTTCTCAACTTCTTGCGGCAATTTGTCCCTCGACCCATCTGGAAGCTAATTATGTGGGAGCTCTGCGAGCGATTTCTGTGGCCACTACGAGATCCAACGTTCGACAAATGGGCAGACCAAGGGTTTGGGGTGTGCCTTGTCCATATTGATTACCGGTTGGAGAAGGACGAAATTGTTATGGGCAGAGGCGATGTATTCGAGCCCGCATACAAGGGCAGAGATCACTATCCTGTGAGATGGCTTCTGGACGGTCGTGCGTACGAGTTCACAGATAGTCCATGGGCTGCTTCACTTCCTCAAGAGTTATTGACTGCCGTTAACGCCGTCATCCCGTTCATGATGCTCCCTATGTTTGGCATCTGCTATTTGCCCCAGCAGGTCCGAACGGGCGCTCAGATTGCTGTGGTGGATGCGGTACCGTCGAAAAAGCAGAGCATTGTCTCGTATATCGAGAGGGACAAGATTCCAGATAGATCCAAAGCTGTTCGGACGGCCTGGCGTATCGGATCCAAGGACAGAGATGACAGAGATTACGGAGCATGCTATGTTTGCAACGCCGACGATTGAGTTTTGGCAACAAGGACGGATGATGATTACTCAGATGCTAATGCAAATATGGGCGAGATGGCAGTGGAGATGGTGGGAATTGCACATAAGGTAATGTTAGTGTAGGCGGCGGTGGCGGCACTAGTACAGGCGGGGATGGCAGTAGAGGTGGTGGTGACAGTACTACCAGAGTAAATTGCAGAGGAGGGGGCAATGGTGAAAATGCAGAATAAATTCTTACATTTTACACAGCATGTTTGACGCTAACATCTAGTGCTATGTAGCAACTCGTTTTCGGATTTTTTTTTGATTTGAAAGAAGCTTTGCTTTAATGCTATAGGAGTTACTGTGAACAGTGTAATCTTTGTTTAGTAAAAGTGCTATCAATTCGTACTTCTCCAAGTTCGTCTCATAATAGTTGACGGCGAGTCTCATGGTGATTCGGAGTTGAAGTGAGAGGCACTTACTGCAAGTACCAGACATGTACGGATTCGACGACTTAGTATTTGGCAACGGCGTCTGAAGAAAACAAAGCCCAACCCTCCCACTCACCCGCCCTGTCGGAGACGCCGCGTCAAAACCAAAATCCTCTCGTTTCTTCTGAATCCCAATTGAAGGAGGCAAATGCAATAAATCCGATCTAAAGGGACTTCGAATGTATCGGAAACTCTTCTTAGTCTTTCAAAAACACCATGCATTGTACGTAAATTCGGTCTCTGACGCGGGATTCTTGGCTGCGAGGACACAAAGAATTCAACTCATACCGCAACGAAACCGTGCATTGCAAGAGGGCTATACGCGTTTCTACGCCTCTTCAGCGAGTACATTGCCAAAACCACCACCACTACCAGCCCTCGGGACACCCGAAGAAACTGCTCTTGCACGCGCATGGATCGACAAGTTCAGGAGGGAGACTATACCGAAGGGGGCGGTTGAGCTAAGCTTTTCAAGGAGTTCGGGGCCAGGTGGCCAGGTGAGCTTTCATGTTCTGCTTCGTAGTTTTTATTGGATTTTTCCGAACTGGAGGAGGGGAAAGACTTGGTGGGTGTTGGTGTGAACTCATGAATGACGGTTCCAGCTGCCACTTCACACTCTGTACCTCTTTCGTCGGAATCGTTGTTTTCCTCCAGCGATGCCAAAACATAAGCTAATCACCGTTCTCCATTCTCTGAATAGAATGTGAATAAGGTCAACACCAAAGCAACGATTCGATGCCCTCTCAACTCTGCCTGGATACCCATGTGGGCTCGTGAAGGTCTGAAGAAAGACGTGCGTCCTCCACTATCCTCTTTCCGTTCACGAATGGCTTGCTCACATGTTCTGCGTACAGCCACACTACGTAGCCAACACGCACTCTCTCCTACTCACCTCAACCGTGCACCGTTCGCAATCTCAGAACGTAAATGACTGCCTGTCTAAAGTTAGTCTTTCCTCTCCTCCCATTTACCAGAACTACCTTTCACACTCACCCTCTGTGCAGCTACACACCCTCATTCTCACCACCGCCTCCCGGTCAATCAAAAACGAAGCCACCCCGGAGCAGAAGAAACGCGTCGAGGGGTTGATCAAGGCTGACAACGCGCGGATGAGGGCTGAGAAGGCTTATAGGAGCGAGGTTAAGAGAGCACGAGGCGGAGGGAGGGGTGATTGGTAGCAATACCGCTGAAATTTCACTCCCGGACGAAGATGAGGATTGTGAGCGGAAGGACGAGAGATGGAGCTGAAACGTGTAGGAGCACCAAGGTATGGATTGGTGTGGAAGGGGTTGTGCGTGAGTGAGGGTGTTGCGTGTGTGGGCACCTGGCATATTCCTTTAGAGCGAAAGAAGAGGACTTTGTGGGTGCTTGAGTGGTAGAAGCTGGACAAGATCGGTGCTGGTGGGTGCTCGTAGGTGTATGATCAAGGATGGCTGGTGCGTGACAACTGTGCTCGTCTCTACTGTATGAGAAGCTGATGTAGGGTTTGCGTTTTAGTTCCGTCTTTGGCTTTTTGGCTTTAGAGTATTCCGTGTGGGTGCGACTGCCAAGTGCCTCTTCGTGGGTGGGACTACGGGTAACAAGACATCCAGCTTCTCTATAGGGGTTGAAGTCGAGGCGTTCAAGACGATGATGTACTATTCACACCCAATCAAAGCCACTGCTAGCAATAAGATGACCTCCTTCTATGGGTGCACTCCATCAAGTGTACAGTGATTTCTTTCCGCCTGAAATGATTCCCGCTCGTTGATCCAAGCAGCATTTGACTGCTGGACCCTGGTACCTTCAATTCGACATGCAGCCCCTATTGCTCTCTAACCTTCGGAAGCTTCTGTCACTGGACTTTAGCATGTGCTGGGTCTTTGTTCGCGAAGGACGCTACTGATAACAGTCGCCAGATTGTACATATGAATGGCTGCAAGACCAGAATGTTGGCGTGCCATCATTTTGTGCTCCTCACTCTTTACTATCGCTCCACTCTGTTCACTACCAAATTATACTGTCCTAGTATTATGGGATTCCCTCGTCATTGTATATTTTGTAGGGAGTAATTTATGTATGCGTATAAAATGTTATGTAATCACACTAAGATTAGAGTGGATTAGATTACGATGGCGTAGATATCTAATCGGTGTAATTTAATCTAATCTTACTCTTCTACCCATCAACGCGTGGCAACGGACCCTCCGACCGCCTTTTTATCCGACCTCTTCAATGCTCACCAAAATCCCATCCACATTCAATGCACCTCAGCCCGCAGTCCAGTCCTTATCAACCGCCCGACCTCGCGGAGAAATCTCCCCATCACGGCCACCTGATGGCGCAATTACAATCACCCATCTGTCCTTGTTGGAATAAAAAATAGAACTGCGGAAAGCGTTCTGTCGGAATGATATCGATATGTCATTTGGGGAGAGAGGGCTTTTGTTTATAGGAGAGCCGGGTATCTGTGTGGCATCCCTCCGTCGTTGTCGCAGCATAACGCACGATGCATGTCCTCCTCGTCTACGCGGCCTCTGTGGTCGCAGCTGCAAATGCAGCGCAGGTAGCATTCAATGTATCTCCCCCAGATGCACTCAATTCAAACAGCAACGATGAATGGTCCTTCACAACGCGCCCCGCGCTCAACTCGACAAGTCATCTCGTCTTCGACACTGTAGCGTCTGCCTTGCAGCATTGGCCTCATACGAGGTATCGGAATGGTGAGTTATCTCGATTGCTGCTTTCCCTTCGTTCGGCCTTCGTTCCCCACCCGTCCCTATTCTTACCTTCTCCTCCCCCGGCTTCCGCTCTCCCTTCTTCAATCCAAATTTCTCTCAAGGCTCGCGTTGTCCACTTCTCATTCCCCTCCTTCTGTTATCCTTATCGCATGCTAACCCCTCCTCATAGGACACACACTCTACCCCGCCACGCTTCCCCCGGGAACGCTCCTCTACCATGGCACCTACCATCCAGAAGTCCCTAAAATCCCCGAATGGACCGCCACCGACCCAGAACATTCCTATATGTTTTGTCGTGAGCGGTGGCCTATCGGTTCCCCCTCCTCCTCTTCCTCTTCCGACCACCACAACCCACAATCCCAAGAAAGCTCAAATTCAAGTTCCAGCGAAAACCGAGATCAAGACGAAGGCTGTTACCATCTAACCCTCGTCTCAACCCGCCCCTTAAGGCTGCTGTACTTTGACGGCTCGAGCGCCGCAAAGATGCAAGGTGGACCGATGGACGCTCAGGATCTAATCGCATGGGGGGAGGTGAAGCCTGAGTGGGCCTTTAAGGAAAGGGAGAGGCTTGCCGCGCTTTGTGAATGGGCTAAGGCTGGGAATGAAGAACGAAGGGTGGATGGGTTTGTCAGGATGGAGATGGATTTGTGAGTGTATTTCCTTTGGGGTTTTATGTTTTGCGTTTTGAGTGTGGAGCTTTGCCTATCCTGTTCTTCAACCCTCCATCATTCTACTCTTCGAACGTTAACATCTTTTTCTCTTCGCCGACTTTGATTTGTTTGTTCTTTGCCTATTTATTTAACTACCCATTTTTTAATTTGTTCTCTGCCATTCTCTCATCTCTGTTTGCGAGCTTTTCCCCTTCGTTTGACCAATTTTCACTGTCATTACTTTTAGTTGGTGTTTTCAATATCCAAATTTGACTTCAACTCTGTTCGCATTCTTCATCTTTTATCCTCTCTTTCCACCCGTCTATTCCCCGCCCTCTCCTGTACAAAAAAGCACTTACTAACCCCTTCCTCGCAACAGTGAAATAATGCTCTGCGACTTCACATCTGGCGTCGAAGTTGTTTCTCTCCTCAACCTCCGCCCGTCAGGCGGTATGGTGCTGCCATCTCCGAAGAAAAATGGAACTGTGATTCAAGGTGCAATGAGTGGGGAGGAAGAGAACGTCGGGAAGGAACAGGTTGTGGAGGAGAGTATGGAGAAGATGAATGAGGATAGTGATGGAGAGGAAAGGAAGCACAGTGGACTGGGTAGGCATCCGCATGCACCCCCTCCTTCACATCGGGATTGGCCCAACGAGAACGGCCCTTCACCTCCTCCGCACCACAATAGACCTCATCATGAAACGCTCGATTATAACCGACCTTCCCATCGACCACCGCCACCACCGCCGTCTTTCAGTCCACATGGTCCTCCCCATCACGCATCTCCTGCACCTGCAACACCGCCTTCTCTCTATCACCTGCCGCCGCACCACTTCTCTCAACACCAAAGTCAACATGAAGTCTCCGATGACCTCCTCCCCTCATCCCTACACCCCTCCTCCTCTTCTCCCTTCGCCCCACCCCCCGTCCCCCCCAGCGGCACCTTATTCGCCAGCGTTGAATCTGGCTCATGGCACAACCACTTCCCAGGCGAGACGCGTATCCAGCTTGACTACACACGTCTCATCTCCTTCTACGACGCTCAGCTGTTTCCTTCGCTCTCTTTAGCAAGAGAGAAAGACAGTGCGCCACTGGAGAGATGGGATCATCGACTCGAGGGGATCAGCCCGGAGGATATTGACGTTCTGCAGGGAAAGCTTGCGGAGATGCTTGGTGAGGAGGCGTGGGCTACGCAGCCGCAGGGGAGTGGAGTCGATTGGAAGACACTGCTGCAGGTTGTGATTGATCGGTATGCGGAGAGGTTGGAGGTGCTGATGTATCTCTTGGGTG
>ML213648.1:49927-166699 GCA_004379715.1 Crucibulum laeve
GATACTATAGTTTTATTTATTGATCTATCTGAACGTACCGTACCACTAGGTGCCTTTATTGCAATACAGCTTTGAGAGCCTGAAAAGGAAAATCTGAGAGCTTGCATATGCAACCGCCGGGCCGATTCAAGTTTCTTAAATGATGAAGATTGAAATATTATAACATTTTTAACGTTTACTTATTCAATCGCACAGTACAGCTCACTAGTAGTATCATTCAAAAATGGTGTTTTGCATATAGGGCAAACGAAGGCAATCAATCCTGTATAAACTGTGCGAGACTATGTAGCACATGATCGCGTCAAATCCAGCGTCGAAAGCGAGGCAGAAGCCGGAGAAGGGATAAACGGAAAAGAGGAAGCACAATCAAGAGGAGAGGGAGAACAATCCGGAGGATTCGACAGAAAGAACAGGCTACCAGGGAGGCTAAACGTCTCATCACAATCGTATCTATTGACATTGATGTGATCATATCCCACTTGTCCTGGCCGTTCATCGAATGCGCCAATATTTGACACATAGTTCTAGTATTGGAAGGAGGAGAGACAAGGAACTAGTACGGAGACTGCATTTGAAGAGTTGATCTGCAAGTAATAGGTTTGAAACCAGTACTAATAGCGAGCTGCGAACGATTGCTGTTGACGCGAGCCTTGAGGTATGGAAAGGATTTGGCATTCAGATTGGTAAGAGTCCTTCAAACTATGTACCTGCTATGATCTACTCGACAGTAGCATCAGAAACGGTCTCAGGGTAGTTCTTTCTCAATCCAGATGTTGCGGGGGAATGCGGAGCTAGCTGTGATCATCATCCAGATAGGCAGGCGTTAAAGCAATCGCTGTCGGGAGGTCGCGCTCATAGATCTTGATGTCCTTCGCATTTGACGTTCATTCCCATACACGATGATAATTTCCCAAAAGCCTCCAGACACATCTTTCTCGACTTCAGACTGTCTATATTGCGTTGAATGCGCTCCTTCTCCTTGGGCGGGGGATCGTAGTTAAGCACCGCCTCAATAAATTAAATAAATTCCACCGAGGGAAAGATCTAATCCTGGTCCATCCCAGTTGAACTTTCCTGTTGTAGATCCAAGAAAGAACATTAATCCCTGGGTTGGCGCTCAGTTTTTCTTTGGTGATAGGCCACCAGTCGAAATCAACCATGTGCCCGTGGAAGTGCTGTGTAAAACGAATGGGAAGGTTTCCGGAATCTCCAATGTGAAGTATCCAGTGAATTGGCGCATAGCGAACACATTGGCGAGTGATCAGCTACTATTGATGCGCCGATCATTATATTAGAAAAAGCGTCGGAACGTCGTCCCAAGCTCGAGGGACACTCGTGGAAGCATAGAAACTCTAGAAAATGCACCTCTACATTTTTCCAATGTATGATAAATGCTAGCTATGTTCAGGTAGACAGATTTCCGAATATTTCAAGAAGGATATAATGAACTTATGTTTATCTTGTCGAGGTCTTCCAAGTTTTCGTGAATTGTTTGATGTATAATTCTTAGAAGCAGCTGCTGAGCTGAAATTGTGAATATACAAACCACATCCCTTGAGTTATCGATACCGCAATAGAGTTTGGAGAGGCACACTCTACGGTATACCCTGCTGAAATTGAAACGTTGATGGTCGGAGTGCGAGGATGGCAAAGGAAAAAGGTGAAGTTGTGTGCGGTGATAAGCGGTGATAAAAGCGTTTACTAATTTCCCATCGAACCACAATGACGATTCTTTTCACAACACACAAAACATTCTTAGCCTAATTTCCATAAGTAAGCATTTTTGTTTACTAGACATCATATAAGACTATTACTTATGAGCGAACTCTAATAGTTCCAGTAAATGGACCTGAAGTTTAGCTAACCTCGGACTCGACGCTTCACATTGATTCTCGTTCTACATACAGCCTTCTAACGGTAGCTCAACCCAGCCTATCCACCAAAGGGTCACGATGTCCACAACTGTCCTCACCCCCGTTATGTCTCATATCTCACGAGTACCAGTGGAGCACTTGTCAAGTATCTTTATAATGTGTGACGCAGAACGTCATGATGAGATGCCAGATCTTAAATGGGCACCCCTATGTCTTCTCCTTGTTTGCTCTGAATGGAAGCGAATTGCACTCCGGACAGCTGCTCTGTGGAACCATCTACATGTGGATTTTTACGACTCAGCATTGAAGAAACATACCTCTCTTATCAACACATGGATTAGTCGCTCGGGAAACCTTCCCTTAGCACTATCGTTCAACATGTCTTCCGTTAAAATCAGCAGCGAACCTTTGATGGCACTTCTTGGACTCACTTGGCGTTTGAAAGTTCTAAGGCTGAGGTTGAACGAAGGACAAAGAACCTTCTTGTATATCCTACAGATGCGCCAAATGCCTCTTTTAGAGAGTATGGAGCTTTGCATTAACGAATCAAGACTTCTCACCTGGGCAAACACCGGCGGTATTGATCTTAATCATTTCTGCCCAGCTCTTCGTGCTCTATTACTTCGTCAAGGTGCATATTTCTACATTCTCGATGCACCTTGGTCGCAATTGTCCACACTAAGAATCCCATACGAGGAGCTCGAATTCACCGATGCATATAATCTCATGAAAAAATGCTCTAGTCTTGTCGAATGCAGCCTCTTTATCGCACCCTCTCATGATTTAATGGACTTCGGTGGTTCGGGTCCTCTCATACTATTGCCTTTACTTCAAATTCTCTCCATCAGATCCTACGGCGAAAATACTGGAGATTTTCTTCAGCATTTCACGCTTCCATCGCTCAAATCGCTGTACCTCGAACCAGAGCTAATCGATTGTCCCAAATATGATCACCAATTCCCTGTTAAACTCTACCAATTCCAACAACAATCTGGTGCTCATCTAGAGGATTTGTCTCTTGATGGCTTTGACCTAACGCACGAAGCCTTCTTTGATTTCTTAGCCATTAACCCATCACTGAGTTATCTTCGTGTATTTGGATGCAAGATATTCATGGAGGAATTCTGCAAAACGATGTTGGTATCCCCGGACTCCACAACCAATATTCTGCCTAATATGGTTGTGCTTGATATACAATTCTTTGAACAGAGTACGAAAGATCACCAGCTCCTTGATGTGCTCGAATCGCGCTTCAAACCGCAGAATTCTAGTTCACATGTAGGAGTGCCGGTGAAGAAATTAAAGAATGTCAGCGTTCAACTTCGTGATGATATGGAGGATGATTGTGCGGAGTGGTTCTACTCACGAATCAGAAAGCTGAAGCTGGAAGGATTTAATATCAATTATTTGATGATGTAGGTAAAGACAACATTTCGGGTTCTCTCTACCGGACTCCAAGTGGCAGGGCCACACTCGGCTCTCTACTAAATGGCCATCTACGTAATTATATATAATTACCAGTAGCATACACGCGATCAGCGACAAAATAAAGCCATGAACATGTACAAAATTAATTCTGGACATTATCTAGTCACTGAATAATTAATGTCAAATTCTTGTTGCTTGAGTTTTGCAACTCGCGCTTGAATCCAATCCTCACTGGCTGCACTGAGTTATCCCTCCTTATCACCGAGCAACTGCTGTGCGTTATCGCCGCCCAGTTGCCACCGCATCAACTGTTGAACTTGCTCACCAACAACAGTTCCAATCTCCTGTAATTGCCAATGAGGCAGTGATTACGGTAAGAATACCTTATATAACAATTGCCTGTCAATGTATGCTTACAACAGCTCAAATGGCATCGATCTTTCGTTCATCGCCTCCTTTGTCCATTTGAATTTATTTTGTAACAGAGAGTGTGAAAGCAAGTTAACTTGCAGCCATTTAATCCTTCCTCGACTCTTCTCGACTCCTTATCCTTGAACTTCTGCCCTTATAGCTGAGGTACCTCGATTTGGATCTAATCTACTGCTAAAGTCAACGGTCACTATGCGGCGTTCTTTCTGCGCCTCATCAGCCTCGGATCTGTTAGTGAAGCACCGAGGGATGAAAACCTCGTAACATCTTCTTCTGCCATGACCATATTCGCTGTGCAGCCTTTCTGCGGTTGCGTTGGAGCGGTGGCTCGTTATCGACGCACTATCTGCCTATACCTGGTAGATCTTCTGCTGGAGCTCATGGTTCTGTACTCCGGCTGCTAAATCCCAGGATCGACCGTAATTCTTTCGGCCTCAGATTTGCATCCCCGCTATTGAATGAGCTACTAGATTTCAAGTACAGACACGAATCAATCTAGAAGGAGCTTCGTGATTAAAATGTTCTTCTGGGTCGGAATTGCATTCTGTTATGGCATGATAAAGAAGGTTCAAACAAGTCATAGTGCTATGAATTATAACTACCTGTAAGTTCTAGACGGCATAGGCATGCTTCAAAATATGCTCTGAGGGAATCTCAGGACCACACTACACGCGTTTTCCATGGTAGTGCAGCCTGGGTGCAAAGGGCCTATTTTAGATATGCATATACTTCTATGTGAGTAATGACTTCGCAGCGCAGGATTATCATTCTTCGCGATAATTTAAGTCTAATTATACATACGTATGAAGCTGCTTCGACATTCTCTGAATCTTCTTTGTCAATTAAATGCCTCTTCCACAGATTCATCCTCTTGTATATTGTTTGCCAGTCAAGGACCTCAATTGGCAGTGCGTTTAATCATCTAGTCATTTTTAACTTGCTTTCTAACTGTTATAAGACGTAGATTCATTTGAATGCGCGAGCTTTCAATAGAAGGCGGCAATATATGCTCAGATGATAGATTGGCGAATGCTTAATTGAATATTAGAGCACTTAATGGTCACATTCTCCGTCTCACGGTACTCTTCTAAAATGGTAGACCAAGAGGAGCGTTCTCTGCAGCAACAAACTCGCAGATACGTCGTGACATACACGTGCATTCAATTAAAATGCACACTCTGAAGAAGATTCGTTCACCCGTAAACGCCATGCGTTCCTTACGCAGGTCTCGACCCCGAATGTTCATCCTTTGACCCTCCACCCACCATTTCTTACTGGTTAACATCAGAGCTTCATCCCATTGGCTGAACGCTTCATTCACTCCGAACAGCTTGGAAACGAAAATAAAGAGGGCTGTAACAACGTTTGCGGATGATCAAGCAATTTTCTCGGCACGTGGCATTGCACATGTTGTTTTCACCTCGCATGTCAACAGGAATCAACAGCATCTCGTCTTCCCTCGATTCACTTCGCCGCGGTCCATGTCGTGCAAGGAACTATAACCTTCTCGCTGTGGCGTTCATGTAAATCGCATTGATTTCCCCTTCATTTACTCCCGTCCTATGAGCATACAGCGATTTTAGCATGACGCCGCGGAAATACAGACATGGCGAAGAATTTTCCTCCCTCGACTCAAGCAACAGCTGCGTGACCATTTTCAGAAATTTTCAGGACAGCGATCGCTGGTAAAACTATGCGGATTCCCCAATATGGGGATTTAAGGGTGCAAAGAGCGATCGAGGGTGACTCTTTTGGGTAAAACATAACGGCTTTCGTAACAAACAAACACCAGCAAATGCATCTCAAAAACTTCGGAGGACGTGCTTGCTTTCTGGAGCACTTCCGCCACTCGCCCACCCTCCTTACCATCATTTCCATCTCTCATATATTCTAACGGCCCTCGTAGCCTCATCCTCGTACCCAACGCTACCATTCTTTTCAGCTCACTCTCTCAGTAGTTTCTAGCTACTATGTTCTCCTACGGCTTTATCATCTCCGCCTTGGCGGCTTCGGCTAATGCATATTGGCTCATGGCGGCGGGTATGTACAATATCGTTATCGCAGCCTCGAGCAACCGCTAACTCTCTGAGATATGTATAGAGAACTTTATTACCACCGAACGTATCGACCCCATTGTAACTCCTGGAAAGGTCTCAGGACATGTGCATTCTGGTATGACGATCTATACGACTTGGGGCCGTGATTTTAATGACCTTGATCCTCTTTCCTTCGTGCAGTTCTTGGTGGCAGTAACTTCAGATTCTCGAGTACTACCGCAAAACTCAGGGAGAGCGAATGCTCGTCTGTTCCCATTCCCCAGGACAAGTCCAACTACTGGTTCCCTGTGCGTGTTTATATGGTGTCTTTGATGATTTGATCCTAATAAAATCGTCTTTTTAGCACCTCTACTTCCAATGGGCCAATGGTAGCTTCAGCAGCGTCGATGGTGGCGCTGTGATGTACTTCGCTCTTTCTCTCCTGACAGCTCAATACCTGACTATATCCTATCTATAGTTACTATCTGTTTAGCGACACCGCTGGAATTACGACCGCCTTCCCCGATGATGTATGTATCCCGTTCCTATCATCCACCCGGCCGATCTCATGTCCCCACGCAGTTCCGCATGGTCAGCGGTGACCCGACCCTGCGCACCTACGACGCCAATAGCTTTGCCCAACAAGCCGTCACCTTCCTTTGTCTCGACTTCAATGGCGTGACCACCAAGTACAACAGCATCCCGAACAAGTCCTGCCCCTCCGGTATCCGTGCTCAGATCGTATGCTATTCATTTTTTTCCAGCTTCTATGTGCTAATCGAGTGTTACAGAACTTCCCCAGCTGTTGGGATGGCAAGAACACCGACTCGACAGATCATAAGTCTCATGTTGCCTTCCCCTCTGGTGGACCCGACTCCGGCACCTGCAGTGATACTAAGTTCCCTGTCACTCTTCCACGCATCTTCCTCGAGGTCTACTGGAGCACACAGTCGTTTGATAGATCAAAAGGGAAGGACTCGAGCCAGCCTTTCGTGTATGCTTATGGTGATCCTACTGGGTTTGGATATCATGCCGGTACGCTCCACGCTCTCCCATGTTACGGGTGGCACTAACGTATTGCTGTGATAGACTTTTTGAATGGTTGGGACAAGGGTGTTTTGCAAAACGCAGTCGACAAGTGCCACTGCAACCCCTACGGCGACGTAAGTTCATCCTGCTCTTCTGCGTACCGTTACCACATGCTGACCGCGCCCATAGCCCACTTGCTGCGCCCAACAGGGTATTTTCAATTTCGATACTGGCAAGACCTGCAGAATCACCCCATCCATCGACGAGCAGAGTACGTCTGCCTTTCCCTGCCCCCGCGCCTTTTGTTCTGATATCCTCTCCCTCGTCCTTCATCAGCCACAGGTACTGTTCCCAAGCTCCCCGGAAACAACCCCGTTCAGGGGGCTGGCCACCGCGCGACCATGTACATGGACACCACCGCACCCAACCTGATCTCCCCCGTGTACGCGTACACCGGCGCCACCCCCACCAAGACCGGGTCCGTCGTTAAGGCCGCTGTAGTGAAACCCGGGAGCTTCATTGCTGTTGGTAGTACCAGCAACAACAACTCATCATCATCCGTTACTCCTCCAGCAGCATCAGCCAGCTCTGCTTCCTCCATCAAGGGCAGCTGCAGCAAAGACTCGATGCGCAAGCGCGCGCACCGCTTACGCCGATTCACGCATGACACTCATGCTCGCGTTATCTAGATTTGGTGAGATAAGTTCACAGACATGAATTTGGATATGCACTACCTTGAACAACATAAGATAACATCTTTCCCCTTTCTTATTTTCACTTCCTCGTTTCCATGGGTAGAATCCACTGTACACACGTCTTATTGCTGGTCCTCAAATAGGCATTCGACATGCCTCTTGCCGTCCGTGTCTGTGTCTTGCCATATGCTTCACATCCATCCCCCATTCTGCCACTGTACCACTCCTGCTAGTTCGGGCTGGTGCTGGTCCTTCGAAGGATTGATTACGGTTATTGATTAGCCTCTTTGCTTTACATCTTCGCTCGCGCTACCTCATCCCTTCATCAATAACTCTGCACCTCTCCTTTTCCCTCCTGCCCGTACCTATTGTATACCACATCACGTCATCATCCTTATTGTAACTCTCATCGCATGACCTAGATAGACTAGATAGCAGTAGACCTGTATGGATTACGCAGCTGCGCTGCAGAATGAATAAAAACATGTTATATGTATGTACTCAACTTGGTTCGTCTTGGGATCTAGTCGGCAACATGGGTTTGACCTTGAACATAAGTGCGGGATAAAAGCATGAAGTGCTTCATCAATCAGCCAGCGGCAGATATGCGTTGCTCCCGGCCTTCAGCTTTAATCACCAGCAAAAATCGGAGGAATATCAGAAAACGCACCAAGAACTATTCTTGAGGAGTCTTGAGTCTTGAGTCTTGAGTCTTGAGCTTCGGCCACAGGAGCTTGAGGTACATGCGATCACCCAAGCGAAGACAAAAGGCGGATGTAATATCAATAAATGAGTAGTAATAGTATCAATGTAAGTAACTGGTACATATACGTCATGAACCCTGTATCCCGGCGCGTGAAATACAAAACGAGGAAGATTTAAGTTGGAAACAGAAAGAGAACAGAAAGAGCCAGCGCGTCCAATCGACGGTAGTATGGGATGAGTGGGAACGCAATGCCATTTTTTTTCCGACTGGAATGCGATGTATGGGATGGGTGAAATAAGAAATGTGTGATGCGGTGCGACGACGATGCAGATGTGGATATGGATGTGGTGAATATAGATGTGACATGAGGTATACAAGAATAACGAAAATGCTTTTTAAGTGTTTTTTTTCTGCAAGCGACGCATCACACGAAGATAGCAATAGCCCCTCTCCCCGTCCTCCCTGGACCTCCATCACCACCCATAGGGAGGCCTTTAAGACCCCCCTCAAGATCCTTCTCAGGCCCCCAGGTCCCATCCATCTTCACGCTGACATGTACCCTTCCACAGCTCGGAACAGGACATGTCCATTCGTGGGTCGCTTCGACGGGGTTGTGAGGCGCCAACTTCGACTTTCTCGATGTAGCTGCTGTATGGCGCCGTTTGGTGGGGGGTGGGATCGAGGGGGGAGCAGCACTGCCAGAAGACGAAGAGTTCCTCGAGCGGAGCCGGGAGCGGATCGAGTTGCTTTCCGCTGGGTTCTCAACATCGGGGGGTATATCGTGATGTTGAGGTATAGGGCGCTCGTCGATAGCCCTAGCCTTCCCTTTACCTTTCACATCCACCTTCACGGGCATATCGTCAATGTCCATGTCTGTCGCCTCCTCCGGCATTGGATGCGGCTCCCCGAGATCCTCGAGGCACTTGCCGTCTATTAGGTGTCCGCAGCGGAGGCCCCATACCCGTCGGGCTTTGGCATCCTCGGGATTTAATGAGCCAGAGAGAACGAGTGGGTCCTGACAGCGTGCGCAAACGAGGGTGGTTGTGAGTTGAGCGGAGGTAGACGAGTCTCCAGCAGCAGCAGGCGCATCATCATCGTCAATGACAATCGGATCATCCTTCGATGTAGCAGGAAAAACTCTCCCTGTCTCCGTACCTCCACCACCTGCACCCGGTTCAGGAGGAGCGAAATCAAATGTGAAGCCAGGTTCTGCGGGTTTGGGATGTGTATATGCAGGGCGATACTGTACGCCCTCTCTTGCTTCCCGTAGGCGCGTAATTGCACCCTCCCGTAGTGCATGGTGATTCTCGAATAGACGTGGGTTGACGAGCTGGGCTCCACCGGTGCGGATTGCATCGTCAAAGAATGCTTGTAGTGCCAATGCCTCTTCCTCATTTTCGTCGGGAGGTGCGTACGGTCCGAACGTTAGGAAATTGCCTGCGGCTTGACGAGCACGGTTTATGAAACTAACGAAGCCACCTGGTTCAGGTCGTCGAGGAAGGGGGTTGTTGTTAATGTTCGCGCGGTGCTGAGTGATTAAAGCACCGCCAAGGCCTATGGCAGGAACGTGGTGCGAGGGGGGAGCAGCTCGTGGTCCGCGATGCGGAGGAATCTGCGCGATAGGGTGATGGTGGTGATGGTGGTGGTGGTGATGGCGGTGGTGGTGCGCACGAGGAGGATCAATGTTTTGGTTTGCCGGACCAGCAGCCGGGATAGCAGCTTCAAATGCAAAAGGCCGCTCAATTGGTCTGATTACTGGGGGTGAGGGAAACGGTGGAGGCCTACGTCGTAACGGCGGCTGTGGAAGCCTCGGTACTGGAGGCACAAAACCCCACTGCTGGGGCGGTGGTGGTGAGAATAAACGTTGCGCTAGCATATATTTTGAGCATCGAAACCAATTATAGATGACCGGGACTCACCTTGGCGTGTGCCACTTCTGGAAGGTCCTGCCTGGGTGGTATTCAGGTCGTCTTCCTCGTCACTGTCTACCAGTGAGATGGTTTCTGGGGCATTCCGGGATAGATGGAAGGTTGGTATCGGGCGGGGCCTGTGTTCTGGTAGCCTCTGCCTTACTCTGGGCTCGTCGTCGTCGCTGGCGGCGAGATCGATGACTTCACTGGGAGGTGCATCCACGTCTATGACCTCTAGCGACCTTCGTCGTCGTGGAAGCTGCCTAGAAGGCATGTGTTGAACTGGCTGTGGACGGTGGGCAACGGTGGCCATAATGTTGAGGTCGCTGTCGTGGACGATGGTGGTGGTCAAAAGGTCCGGGCGTCTGTTATGCGAAGCGAGTTTGTCAGTATCGCACGCTCATCATGTGACTTCAATTACTGGTACTTTGTTCACGCGTCTCGTCGCGTCCGGCAAGCAGCGTCAAAGTGGCCCCGCCTACTACGCCGAATCACGATTCTAACATATCGCACTAACGGGATAATACAAACAACATTTTATTTCACATGTAACAAGTAGGGTAGGTGTCTATGCACCGCATTTCAAGTAGAACACAACAACCACCGGTGGCTGCGAGGGGATTTCAGTAACAGCCGATACATGACCCACAGCTCGCTGTGAATCGGAGAGACAGTGCCACAGGCAGTATGTAGAGATATGGATAGAGTGTGTAAAAAGAAAGAGAAAACATGACCTAGTCACGTAACCAAAATATCTATGTTTGTGTCTTGACACGAACCGTTCAGAAAGTAGAAGCATCCCGATGATGCTGCGCATGCATACGGTGCTTACCATGCCCCTTGTGCTTCTTCGAAGTGCACGTCTTTCCAGGAGCAGGAGCAAGCACCACGCTGGACGGTGCGTGATCCGGCAGGGCACTAGACATCGGGACGGGGGTACCGCGGACGATAGAAGAGGAAGCGGCGGCGGGCTTGGTGGTAACCGGGTCCACAGGGTGGGGGTTAGCGGAAGGGGATTGCATGATAGTCGTAGTGTGCTGAGACACTGTAGATGCTCCTTTGCCAGTCGGCGAAGAAGCGGGAGGGAGGAGGACGGAGCTAGGTGGCAGCGATGGCGTACCTACAGTGATAGGAGGGACGATCACTGAGCTAGGAAGAGCTGTGGGCACGCCCCCTACAGGAGAGCTGGTAGGTACGCCCCCGACAGGAGAACTGGTAGGTACGCTCCCGACAGGAGAACTGGTAGGTACGCCCCCAACAGGAGAACTGGTAGGCACGCCCCCGACGGGAGAACTGGGCACAGCGGTACCGCTAGGTGTGCCCTTGGTAGGCGAAGCCACAGAAGAGGTGACAGGGCTCGGGACACCCACGGGAATCGACGAACCCGCAGGTGCGGATTGCACAGGAGGAGTAACAGGAGTGCTCGCCGATCCTCCAGCAGTCACCGCGGGTGTAACGACCTGACCAACACCAGGCGGGGATCCAGAGGTATACGCGAAGACCGGGGCGATGATGCCAGGTGTGACGGGATCTTTGAACATGAGGGCGGTCGTGCCTGCCTCCTGGACGGGGTTGTTACCGGGGAGCTTGGGAAGGGTACCAGTGGCTAATGTAAGGCGTCCTTTAGTTCCCTAACTATACGAGGAAATTAGACGTCTACGCACTCTGCTCATCAACGGACTTGGTGATGTAGCAATTCTGGTTCTGCTTGAGCGTGAAGATGCCTTTCTGTGCGCAGCAGGTTGGCTGCACCGATCCATCAGTCTACCATCCCAGAAAATAGCAACCCCAAAAACACTCACGTCGCCGAAGTCATTGCAGGTACACCCATCTACTGCTCGCTGAAGGACACCAGAATCCCAGCCGTTGAGGAAGTCTGTGGGGTGTTTAAATGCGCATTTGACGAAATAAAAATGGAATGGAAATGCTTACCAGCGTGATACCCATACCCGGTACGATCACCATAGGAGTAGCTAGTCACAAATAATCAGTCTCCGTGTTTACTAAAGTTGAAAGAAAAAGAGAGAGATGACTCACACGAAAGGCTGGTTGGGAGTCATCGCCTGGCTACGGAATTGATCAAAGTCCTGGGAACCCCAGTAAACCTGAAATAAAAGGATTCATGTAAGTAACGGTGTCATTGGAAAGACGCCATAATAGGGAAAGAGAAGGAAAACATAGAAGAGGGTAGATAGAGGGGTCCCTGCAAACCCAGGAAGTCAAGGAAGCGGAGGAGTGGGGAGGCGGATCTCTAGAGAAAGATAAAAAAGAAGAAAACGATGGAAAAAAGAGAGAACGTAAAGACGTCAAAACGCCCCTCCGCCCACGCTGACAATCCATGGCAGGGAACGGGATTAAAAGGAGGAATGAAAAAAAAGTGAGATAAGGTCAACATCCTGAGGTGTCAAACAGGTAGTCAAGTCGACCACCTAACGTGAAGCCAAATGTAACTGGATACAAATCCACTTCTCATAAATTCGAAGTCCTGCAGATCTTCGATCCAACTCGTTGAATCTCGGGCTTCGAGGTTCGAGTGACCAAACAGTCCCTTTTCTCAACGAGAACGAGAATGACACCGTGTCGGTCCTGAAGCAGAAGCTCTTGAACCGCCAGAAGACACTCAGAAACAAGCATATTCGACCCAGTCGATCCCAAGCAAGAAGCAAAGAAAAAGGAGTTGAGAAGACAGGTCACTTACCTCCATGAAGATCCTCGGCAACGTAACAGGGAATTTAGGATCCGTACATGATCCACTGTCGGGTCCTCCGGACTTGAATGCGACGTGGGACTTGTGGTCGGTGGAGTCGAGGTTCTACGCATGAATAAGTTAAATGTGGGTTTTTTTATATAAATGTGGGAAGGGGGAGACTGACCTTGCCATCCCAGCAACTAGGGAAATTCTGCGTAAACCAGTAAGTATATGTAGGTCCTCGAAAAGAAGAGATAAACATACGATCTGGGCCCTAATTCCCGACGGGCACTCCTTATCTGGAATGTTATTGTACTTTGTCGTTACGCCGTTGAAATCGAGACACAAGAACGTTACCGCCTGCTGAGCGAATGAGGTGGAGTCGTATGTGCGCAGAGTAGGCGAGCCAGAGAGCATGCGGAACTGTGGGTATCGCGTTAGTGAAACGAAGAGTGGAGTGTCGGAAAGTTTGTAACACTGACATCATCAGGGAAGGCGGTGGTGGCACCTGGGTTGTTGTCGAAGAGGTAGTCTGCGAGAGGATTGGTATGTAGTGGAAAGGAAAGCAGAATGAAACGTACAGCTAGAGGTCGAAGGTTAGAGATGTAAAACCAGTCGAAACGCGTGGACTTACATGACTGCTCCTCCAGTAAGGGATGAAAAACTTCCGTTCGACCATCTGTTCGTCAAACCGAGTTATATTTGTCATTTATCTCTCCTGTATTGTCAATCACAACGCACTGAAAGTACAAATGCTAAAATATTGATCAGCACAACAAAGTTACAGCCAAAATACAACTCACAGGGAACCAGTAAATCGACTTGTCCTCCTTAATCGGGATACTGGTACACAGGCTTGCCCGGAGTTTTTCAGTCGTTGTATTAAAGCGGAAATTGCTGCCACCAAAAACTAGCATATAACATCATGTCATACGTTGTAAGTCCATTATGCGTCCTGTCACAGCAGACTGGAAAGTGGGACACGAACATACCAGAATGGACGTGCCCAGATACAGCACCTGGGTTGACAATGGGGTCGATGCGCTCAGTGGTGATGAAGTCCACTATCAGTTCAGTTTGCCGTTGTTGGAGCACGAAGATCAGAAGAACGAGAGATACGTACCGGAACCCGTAAGCCAGAATGCGTCGACGATGCTGAGGCTGAGAAGTGTGAATGCAAAAAGAGTTTTCATGGCGAAGTGTGCCATTGCTTGATAGAGAGCGTGTTATCGAATGAATGTATGTCTTGACGTTAGAAACGTATGTTGGAGTGGGCGGGAAGGAGAGGAGAGGGGAGAGGGGAGAGAGAAAGAGGGACGGGGCGTATGTAGAAGGGGGACGGAAGAAAAGACGTTGGCCATGACGAGCATACCAGAGATGCTTTTAAGCGAAAGATTTACGGAAGTTCAAGGTCTTGGCTTAGATTGGATGTCGTATAGAGTTCGACACGCGGCGTTTCCATGCGTGGGTGATGGTTTCCAAAACTATAATTAAAGCTTGGTATCTCCATTTGACCTCATAAATGACGACATCGGACGTTGTTGGCGCAAGTGAACACAGTCTGCTAAAGAAACCATCAGCTACACATCGAAGCAGGACAGACATCACTTAGCGCGCGGGTCATGAATTTTCACCGTCGGAGACGACGACTATGGCGAGCAGAAAACAGGCATCACACGCGTTCCGAACAACTCAAACAGATGAAATGTTCACAGCGCTGTAATGTTGGTTCCTGGCCCCTCACTGATACTGTGATACTGTCACTCAATTTTGACATTCGAGACCCCTCAGGTAGGATCTTTCATAATTTTTGTAACGGAAAATGAACTGTTCTTGACAGAACAATGAAAGCAGCTTTTTTTTAAACCTACTATTAGCACACCACGCTGAATCAAAACAGAACAGACGCACCATCACCTTTTCACTATCGAACTCAAATGGAGTTTGATGACTTTTTCAATAGCCCCGGTCTTTCTATGACTCGCTTCTATCAAGGGGATATCATCCATGCGAGAAATGTAAGTGTTTAGATCATCCGACACGATGGAAACAATCATGATCCAGAGTGAACATCACTTGCGAAGAGGTTAAGTCAGTTATCTCCTGTATGTACACCTCAAATGAACTACCCACATCCGAAATATGGATCAACTTTCCGCGCACGATCTTCCGGTTACGGAATGTTCGCCAGGAACACCCCAAAGATGCCTGATGAAGCTGTGGTAAAGGTCTCGTTGACCTCGTACCGCATAAGGAGTTCATCTTGCAGTTAGGTCGGAGATAGTGATACGGATTTTTATTTTATTGTTCATGCGCGTATACATTCATCGTATGTACCGTTTCATTTGTTGCCACATACTGGAGTGCAAGTCTGAGCAACTGTAGAGACCATGACCTTTGTCTTCTATCGAAGCTGATAGTATTGCCCATTTCACGGTAGGTCAAGATAGCCGAGCTACAAGTGGGACAAATATTGACAATTGGCTTCATAATTGCACAAGAAGGCTACCTACAATTACTCGGATCGCGTCTCCGCTGGTGCGATTGCGCACCCATCCCAACATACATATAAAGCGCGCATTCCATCCATATCGTCGTTGCGACTTTCACTGGCATTTCGAGGCTCATCGTCGATCTAATGACGCATTCCTCGCCTTGGAAGGCGACGATCATCAGGTTCTTTCGAACCTTCTCGTCTTCCTACATATTCATCCCTGCTTGCGTGTGGACTTGGACATCGAATGGGCCCCAGATTTCCAGATATACTCTTACTGGTACAAGCCTGACTTGTTGCAGTGATTAGGTAGAATGGAAACTCAAGGGGAGGAGGATCAAGATTGTTGAAATCATTGAATCGCTCAAGGAAGAGTCTCACATTGTTGTCCTTTGTTTACACCTCAGGCTATTGATTCACACACTGGGCGCCGATTATCATTGACAGTTTTCACAGCTCTTGCCTCTCGACAGCCACCATCCTCACTGCATCAATAATACCGTCTACCGCTATAATTTGAACCATTTCTTAACTTTCATATTTTCTATCGATATTCTATGCTTAGCTCCGACAATGACTCTCATGATCAATCGACTACCTCCTCGGACTCCGAGTCTCTGAAACATCGTACCGCTACAGCGCCTTTTGACGACTCAAATGCAGAGATCATTCTGCGTAGCTCGGACAACGTAGATTTCCATGTTCACCGTCTAATCCTTTCTCTAGCCTCTCCAGTCTTTGAGACTATGTTCACTCTTCCCCAAGGAAATACAGATTCACCCCTCGTGCAGATGTCGGAAGACAGCTCGACAGTCGATATTCTGCTACGCTACTGCTATCCTACGGATGTTCCAGAGATCTCTGACCTGGGTCTGCTAAAAAAAGTTATGGAAGCAGCTATGAAATTCGACATGCCTGATATTCTCAAACAAGCACGAAAGCAGTTGTTAAACTTCGTTGAGAAGGAACCGCTTAGCATTTTTGCTCTTGCTGCTCATTATAAATGGAGAGAAGGGGCAAAGCGAGCGGCTAAGGAATGTTTAGCATTCAATCTTATAGGCACTCATGTAGACGAGCTGAATCTCATCAGTGCTAGTAACTATCATCGTCTGCTAGAATATCACCAGCGCTGTGGACGTGCTGCTTCCAAGCTAACATTGCTTAACGAAATGGGAAATGCGGATCAATTATATTCCCTTTCAACGCGGAATTGTTGGATATTCTGTAACAACGAAAAATGCCCTTCACGTCATGTATCTGGGTTGAAGGCTTCTGATGGTAAAAATCGCTACATGAAAGAATGGTTTTTCCTGTATCTTGATGCCGTGAGGAATATACTCAAAGACCGCCCTGCGGTCAAATTAATTACTCCCATGGCTCTCAGAGTAGCAGCGATGAAGAAAGCTGGGGAGTGCTACGTCTGTCGGCCTCGCGCAGCTTTTGATCTGGATAGTTTCATTATTGGACCATTCTCTGAAGAGATAGAGAAAGCCATTGATAAAGTATGTTTTTTGTTGTATACCTTACACTACTTACTAATATACACTTCTCAACCAGATCCAGCTTGAGCTCGAATTCTAGCAGTAGATCTACGCGCCTGGTATGAAATTGAAATACATCATTCATTGGTTCAGTGCAAAGACTTCATTTCAACTTCATCTCAACCACAGAATATTTTCTTTCCGGGAAAATCTCATATTTTCGCAAAGAGGTATATTACGTACGTATCCGCCCACTTCTCTAGAAGCATATTGTTAAAAATGTAGACGGAACCAAAACAAACTGAGGAACCACAGCGTTTAGCGCCCATACCCCCTATTTATGCACTTGGGCAGTTGATCGATATCCTCATGCCCCCTGAACACCGACCACTATCCACAGCCAACCTTTGGTTTTTGTAGATCTGGGCTATCTTCATCGTGTCATCCTCTAGCAAAACGCCTCCTTCTGAGACAGATACAACCGCTATGGAACGTGCTGTCCAAATAGCCTCTCCGCCTTTCGACGACGAAACTGCTGACATCATCTTACGAACCTCCGACAACGTTGAATTTCGTGTCTACAGCTTGATTCTCTCTTTAGCTTCTCCGGTGTTTAAAACCATGTTCGCTCTTCCCCAAAAAAATCATGCAGATACTCCCATTATCACAATTTCCGAGGACAGCTCTACCCTTGACGCTCTGTTGAGTTTCTGTTATCCTGTTGATGCTCCAAGACTCTCAGACGTGGATCTTACAAAAAAAGTTATGGAAGCAACTACGAAATACGATATGCCTGAAATTATAAAGCATGTCCAGAGGCAGTTATTGAGCTTCGTTGAGAAGGAGCCTCTTCGTGTTTTTGCCATTTCGTACTATTATGAATGGGAAGAGGGAATAAAACTTGCTGCAAGAGAATGTCTGAGTAGGGAGATAATACAGGAGCCCGTGGAAGAACTGGACGCCATCAATGCTATGGCATATCATCACTTGCTGCAGTATCATAAGCTGTGCGGGATTGCCACTTGGAAATTAACATTATCGTTCGAATGGCTTTCCCCTATTCCCGTTGATCACCTGTGGGTGAAATGCCCGCATAATCTATGCTTTGAGCGTTCAACCGTTTCTTTTAAGTGCTCTGATGGCTGTTCCCGTCGAGCAAGAGAGTGGTTGTGCTTATACATCGATGCTGCAAAAAAGATAATCAAAGACCGTCCTTGCACGAAAACGATCACTCCCAACTACCTCAGAGCATCTGCATTGGGCAAGATTGGAGATTGCCCAAGTTGTCGTTTGCAAGCTGCCAATCAGTTAGATCATTTTGTTAATGTCTTCTCGCAAGCCATCGAGAAAGCCATTGACGAAGTGAGTACCTTTTTGCACGATTCATGACGTATTTTGATAAACTCAACAACATATTTAAACAGGTTAAGCTTGAGCTCAAGTTCTAGACTCTAGAACTTCGTTCTGCGGCAGAGTATTGAGAAATAATCCAAGAGTTGGATATCTAGCTAATAATCTTTCATATTGTATGCTGTTATTATATTGGTTCTCCGAGTCAATTACAGTCGTGCATTTCTTGGATGCTCAGTTAACTCGGCTGGTAATTGACCCGAATCTTCCAATGCTTGAGATTTTTAGTATTTTTAGACACTAGTCTTTCAATTTTATCTATTTATTTTCATGGGTATCTCAGAATATAAGCACCGTTATATGATCCAGTATGGATCCTCTGCACGTATTCATTATTACATGTTAACACAAATGGGAAGCTGAAGCTCGTCACGCAGCAGAACAGTATTTGGAACACCATATATAAGGTGAATATGTCGAGGAACTTGTAAATATTAGTGGGCAGTATTCATCACAAAGCTTCTCAATAGCATTGGTCAGCGACAGTGCAGAATAGCAGCATCTAATATAGGTACATAATGGCTTAATTCGAACTTCTACTAGTTATAATGGCATGCAGACAGAGGGAACTATAAAAATGCTGATCGCAGAATGGGTATCATGAATTTTTTATTCAATATCTACAACCCATTAGTTCTCAAAGCTTTATCTGTCAATCTTAACTTATGGCTCGCCAACTATTTTAACCAAGCTTGGTCGATTCTAAGATCATAAACCATTCACTAATACAGTAACCGCCACGTATTTGCTGGAAATGCAGTTGCAGCAGGAACATCATGCGATGCTTGCCACAAAACAGAATTCCTGAGCTTCTCCGCGTTCCGCTGGGGGACTTTTCACCCAGAAAGTTGAAGAAGCCATCTCTAACAATTATGTAATTGAATTTAGGTTAAGCTGTGGATTCCATTCTGAGGTTTGTCATGAAATCAAAGCGAAAATTTACGGACATATTGCGGTGTTTCCGGA
This sequence comes from Crucibulum laeve, assembly GCA_004379715.1. Lineage (NCBI taxonomy): Eukaryota > Fungi > Basidiomycota > Agaricomycetes > Agaricales > Nidulariaceae > Crucibulum > Crucibulum laeve. The sequence continues at coordinate 69,075 of ML213648.1, forward strand.
AACTAATAAGACCCGTTAGTAATTTATTTTTGACAACTCCGTTGTATATTTAGCCGAAACGGAACTTTCTATGATCTCAGCACCCAGAAATCAGGATAAAGTTCGGAAGGTATAAGTGACGAGTACGCCAAGATTCGCAAATGAGTATTAGGCGAGATTACATGAAATGCTCTGGGGATACTTGGTACAAGGGAAGAATCTTCCTAAGACGAGTCACGAGGGGTAGTCACCTGACGGGTCTAGAATCCATTTAGAATGGCCCGATTAGGGAATGACTTACTCGGCAAAAAAAAAAAAGGCAGCAATTGTCCGAGTCATTAGCTTGGAGAAACGTTGTAAATCCTAATGCTTCTCACCCGTATATGATATTTTAATTCTTGACTCGGTCCTCATAGTAGAGTCATGCGAATAATTGTTTCTATTTATAACTTGCGCATCGCTTCGGGCCACGCGTTATTGTGGCATGTTAGACTTGAAAGTGAAGCCTGGGCGCCTGTTTTCTCAATCGAACATCTCTTTGAGGCAGTCGTCTTGTTGAGTTGAAGCCCCGTTGGGCTGCCCTCTTCGTTTACTCCCCACGTCACGATCATCTCTAGTACTGCACGAGCGCACCAACATCGAGCCCATGGCCGCCGCTTCTACCCTCAAGGTTCAGGAAGCCTCTTCATCAAGCTCCTTTCAGAAACCTTCAAAAGTGGCTAAAGCTCCCTTCGACGATACGCATGCAGATGTTATCCTTCGTACATCAGATAACATCGATTTTCGTGTCTTTAGCGTCGTTTTAAGCCTTGCATCGCCGTTCTTCAAGACCATGTTTAAATTACCACAAGCAGAAAAGGAGGAAAATCCAGTCATTCCTATGTCCGAGGAAAGCGCTATATTACGCACTGTTCTCTTGTTCTGCTATCCTGGAGCGGAACCGACCTTCGATAATCTTGACGAGCTGAAGGAAGTGATGGAAGTGATGTCGAAGTACGACATGGGCAGCGTGGGTCAACGCGTACGAATCCATCTGCTTAACTTCTTGGAAAAAGAACCACTGCGAGTCTTTGCTATCGCTGCCTGTTATAAATGGGAGGATGGCGCTCGAAAAGCCGCCTTGCGCCTCCTAAACGAGCCAGTTTTGACCCTGATTGGAACCCAGATCAAGGAACTCGAATATATTCCCGCCGCTGTATATCAACGACTTCTAGATTTTCATCGTCGCTGTGGTTGTGCAGCTGCAAATCTCACAAAAGAACCTCGCTGGATGGATGCGACGTGTATATGGTTTACCTGCACTGTGTCAGCTTGCCCTAAACATGACATGCCTTTAACGCTCTCAGATGGTCAGGCTCATTGGACTAGGAGATGGTTTATGAACTATCTAGATTCGGCCCGTGTTGCTCTTGAGGAGCGGCCAACGAAAGCGACCATTACAAACTCTGCCTTGATGCTCCCTCATGTTATCAAAGCGAATAGCGAATGCTCTTCGTGCCGAGTCTCAGCAGCTTTAGATCTTACTAGCTTTGCCCACGGGCTTTTCTCGCAAGAGATTGACAGAGCACTTTCAAAGGTCAGCGGTTTACCTTATAACATATTTCATCCTTTGACGCTGCGGTTGTGGCCAACCCCAGGTGGAGCTGGATTTAAAACTGTAGTACAATGACTTTTTAATTGTCCAAACCAATCATACAGATTTCGACGGGGCTTAGTACGTTTCACAACGCTGTCAGGATTTGTTCTCCTTATACCCATTTCAATTTCAAATGGCTTCCTTTCTGTATTCGTATACCATCGTACGTTACTATTTTCCTAGTCAGGGGATGGTCAAGCTCCACAGTCTGATCCTACGGACTAACTAACATATTCGAGTACATTCAAAGATCACTTAACACCTCAAATTGATGCGAGGTATGTTAATTTTTTTTTAAATCTCCAATACCCACTGAAGCACTGCACCTTCAATTTGAATACCCAGCTTTACTTAGTAGGCTATACGATCTCAATTCCTTTTAGATCGGCTTTGAACTAACTATCTTGAATGCGAAAGTGCAGATGTCCGATTGAAACGGGATAGATAGCAACTGCCTGGCCTTCAGCGGCATTGTGGCATCTATTCACCTGCTAGAGCATTGTCGGAGGATGTCAGTTCGTCGCGTACGCATCCACCTACACACTTATCGTCGTCCATGCATTGGACTAGAGCATATATATCAGCACGAAGCGCTGAATCTACACGAGTCTGCATCTTTTCAGGATGTGGCGCACTTTGTCGCGCCACACATGTACACAACATACACCTCTGGGATCGTTTCATCGTAATGTTTGGAGGGTAACACTAACAAATGATATCTGAATGTTCTAACTACCTCTAGAACAAGGTCTCTTCTACTCGTCATCGAGCAACGACGAATACCATGGCATCAGTATCCACGAGGTACGCAGATTCCTGAAATCTGAGCATGTAATGGAGCGAAATGACTCACATCACCATTGAAGATTCGCATGTTTAGGGCCACAAATGGTTCTCTCGACGCGTCCGAATAATATTCGGTCCGGCATACCGGTTAGGTGCATAATTGAGCCGCTAGCCCTGCGCGGGAAGCTGTTCCGTTTCAACTCTATTTTCGCGACCATTTGTGCGACTATTTACGGAGCCTATCTGGATTCCGAAGCCACTAATTCACACGCTTCGCGATGTTTCAAGGGCCTTCCCTTGCCTTCCCCGTCGCGGGACGTAAGCCGTCCCTGGCATGATACGTAACCCGCCGTCTGTCCATGATTGTCCCGCAGGGCGCAAGAAAGCTTAGAGCGAACGACCCCACACTTCTTTCCATATTTTTCGTGGTCGAAATAGGCTTTCGACATACAGATGTCTTTTGTTCAATTTAAAAATGCGGGCTACCAGGGATAACCCACACAAGAGCCTATGGTATTTCTCTTTCATATGTGGCGGGCTCAGATCTCAATATAAAACTTCCAGATCGCAGGTAAATGAAATCGACGCCGTCACATCCGCCCGTGTGGAATTCGCGCCGCGTTCTCGCTTCTTTGACATCCTCATGTTGGCCCGTCTAAGGGACGGAAAAGAACTTGGTATATATACGACGTGGATTCCCTAAGAGAGACACATCCGGCATTCTCATTCCGCCTTTTTTTTTTCTCGCTTCACTTCTGCCTTTGTCTCTCTCATCTTATCTCCTCCTCTCCTCTTGCTGTACAATGTTGACCAGCAGTACTACCAACAGCTTCATTCTCCCTGATCTCGTATCCCACTGCACCTATCCTCTCCATGTCAACCCCAACTGTGATCCCATGGCCAGAGAATCTGAGCGTTGGCTTCTAGAAGCTGCTAATCACAGCGAAAAACGACGCGTAGCATTCCTCGGCCTTAAAGCTGGAGAACTAACTGCCTCCTGCTATCCCAACGCAGACTCATTTCACCTTCGTGTCTGTGATGATTTCATGAACTACTTGTTCAATCTCGACGACTGGCTGGACGAGTTCGATGTGGAAGACACAAATGGCATGGCAGACTGCTGCATCGGCTCTATGCGAGACCCTATCAACTTCGAAACGGATAAAAGAGCAGGAAGGATGACGAAGTCGTGAGTATCCGCTTTTTGTATGTTTTACAGTTGTAGACTTACATCAAGTTTTCTTTAGTTTCTTCGGTCGTCTTGTACAGACCTCTGGGCCTGGCTGTAGGGACCGCTTTATCCATAGCATGGACCTCTTTTTTAAAGCGGTAGCTCAGCAAGCATCGGATCGAGCTCATGGTGTTACTCCGGATCTGGAATCGTATATCACCATCCGTCGTGATACCAGTGGATGCAAACCTTGTTTCCAGCTCATCGAATTCGCGGGTGGTATTGACCTTCCGCAGGAAGTGGTCGACCATCCTATTATTCAATCTCTTGAGGAAGCCACGAATGATCTTGTTACTTGGTCTAATGTGCGTCGATTTTGTGAAACATGTAGTTGCTTTTGTTGAAGTGACGTTGTTTAGGATATCTTCTCCTTCAACGTCGAGCAATCACGTCAGGATACGCATAACATGATACCCGTTGTAATGCGGCAGAAGAATCTCAGCCTACAGGAAGCCGTCGACTTCGTTGGCGATTACTGTAAGAACAGCATCGAGCGCTTCGAAACTGATAGAAAATCCGTGCCGTCGTGGGGACCGGATGTTGACAAGGATGTTACTATTTACATTGAGGGGCTTCAGAACTGGATCGTCGGTGAGTATATTTAATTAATGTTTTGGATCTACTCATTAATGCCTACCAGGATCTCTTCATTGGTCTTTTGACTCCGAGAGATACTTTGGGAAATTAGGTGCACAAGTCAAAAAGCATCGCATCATCGAACTTCTACCACAAAAGGTTACTTAAGTGTTGATACGGAACTGTGAGTTACTTTTTCCCTTAACCACCGGGGGATAAATTGGCTAACAAGCCTTTTCGTCCCTTATCAACAGAACTCTCTAAACCAGTATTAAATAAGTTATTTTGTCTGGTTGCCTATTACGCATTATAGCTTTAGATTAAGTCTCTTTTAATTAGTAATATTTTTTATTATACATCTTGGTTTATTATATCTTTTGTGTTTGACCTGTAACTTATGTTATTTCCCATTCTCTCTCTAGTACTTTCACATCTTTGATAGATACATTGTACAGGTTATATATAACTCATCCCTAACATAGATAATCGAACTGTATACATAGGCACATGATACTAGAATATGTCGTTGATCAGAAATCCCTCCCCAAAACTGAATTTGACTCAGAGCAGCTCAAGTAAATAGTATCAATGTTTATATTCAAAACGAATGCGATGAACGTGATGTCGAGGTAAATACGAATTCGTTAACGCGCTCGAACTGAATTTCCCATACGAAAACCTCTTCGATACTCCTAGTCTTTATTTTTATTTTTTTTCAATCCTCTCTCTAGCTAACTTCGACAAATCTTCTGGGTGCCTAGATTGAGATCAGAACGACTCTACGCCCATAAACTTGCTGAAAAAAACTCACTCAGGCCTGTCTCTTGACACGGAATTCCCTGGGGTGATTGCGCCTGTACAGAGCACGTCCATGGCCCGGATGCACAACTCCAGGCTCTCGGCGAGGCTCCTCGTGACGAACATAGACCTTATCGTTATAATAACGTGATTCGATGGTCGAGTTCATGTTGGCCCGGGGAATAATGGCTGCGTTGGAAACGGCAGCGGCAGCGGCAACGACAATAACGGCGAATGAGACACGCATTATGAATAAATGAGTGGAGGAAGTGTCGAAAAGTGTTGGAAAGTAGAGTTGAGAGGGATCAAATCTTCTTCACCTGGAAGAGAGCACGAACAAGACTAGCTTGTGTAGAGGAAGGAGAGGATGAGCGTAAAACACAAGACCAAGCTTGTGAGTAGAGTGGGGATTTGAAGACTAGCTTAAAGAAACCCCAGCGTTCATCGGGCTTGTTATAAGCATCCCAGGTGCACAGCTTCCTCCCTTGATTTGATGGGCTTGATACTGATGTCGCATCACAGCGCTTCGTATGCTATTCTTGGCATCAGAGGTTGGACTCCTAGAAGCGGTGCGCGCGATTGGAATCAAAACACGTATCGTCTCCACGAACAGCTCGACCGAAATTTATCATGTTGCGGAAGACTCAACAGTACACAGTATATTCAATGGAAATTTGACCAATAAACCATGGCATCATTCTTGGCAGCCTATATATTATGTATGCCTGTGTCCATGATGTGCAGTTTTGAGTATGGGATGGTACGGCGTACACAACTGAACATAAGCCACGTAGCCGATTCTTTTTATTAATAAAAACATGAGGAAACTCGGAAGAAACTTGACCGTATCAAGCCGGTGGCCGTGATGATCTGGTGATGATCGTCGTTGCTGTTGCGAAGGGCACTGTTGATCTATAGCGCTTAACCCAAACTTGCTTCTCTTTGAAGCCTGAGCCAAATACTCCTGCGTTTACAGCATTGGACCTGGCGAACTGGAATTTGATTAAAGAGCTACAAGCACGATCGTCTTTCAGGTCCAAATAAGATGTCAAGAAGTTTACCCTTTTTTTCTGGGATGCATATGGTGCATTCGAGCGTTCTCAGCATACCGCGGTTTCTCAGGACTTCCGCCGGGAGGTATATGGGGCATGAGTTTAAGTCAAACGACATATGAGCTTATCGGTGTATTGAAGATCTGAAATTTGGATGGCGTAGGCATGATTAGTAGGGAATTATGATATGTTTGACCTCTTAAATAGGTTGAACTTCGTCGACATTTATATTTCTCGACTAAATAAAGGAGACCACCTGGACTGGGAGCTGAAAAATCATGGAAGTTCCTGTGGCTAAAAAATACGAAAGTTGTTTATTTAACAACTTCGTTCCTGAGATACTCATCTCACTGCACAAACAATCATGATTTCCCACAGTTATCGACCACGTACTTCTTCGCACTCTTCTGTTCATTGCCACCGACGCCATGGACATCCTCAGGCATTTCCCCATCCAAATTTTCCTTTGGTACAAAAAATTAGCACAATAGAAGTGTTAATGCCAATTAAGACGTGCCCGAGTACGATCTGCTCCGGCGTTGATAAGCAGAACCGCAGCTTCTGCATGTGCTGAATCCATTGCAAGATGGAGTGGGGTGTTTCCTACAGAACAGTCCATTGTTTGTTTGATTAGTTGTCGGGTTCGATAGGGGCGGCGTACCGATACGATCAGCAGTATTGAGACGTAGTTTGTTTGAAGGAGTTGATGACTCCAACAACAGGCGAATGAACCCTACCGAGCCAGTGGTGGCTGCCCGATGACTTTCATTAGAAACGTCAGAAGATAGGAAACGAGTAGAAGAAAGGGAACCATACAGAGGCAGCTGATTCGCCTTATCCTTTGCATTGATCTGCCAAGGTATATGAGAAGATTGTAGTGAACCAACATGCGTCAGTTATACATACGTCTGCGCCTCTCGAAATCAGGAGTCTGCCGATCTGAAAGAAGAAAGTACTTTATTAAAAACCACCTGATGCTGGTAAACTGACAGCTCACATCAATACGAGACTTCGAAGCTGCGTAGTGCCTAGAAAATTGGAAATATGGCGATCAAGAAGATCATAGAAATATATGTTGAGCTCACAATGGCGTAAGTCCTTTGTCAGTCTTCCTACGCAAGAGGTTAGACGAACTTACTTGGAATGAATAGCGGGTCATACAAACTTATTGATATCAGCGCCAGCCCCTACAAATGCTTGCACCACTCCCTCGTGTCCTGCGCTGACTACACCACTGTCAGTATTATGAAAGACCTGAAATTAGACAACTGACCAGCAATGTGAAGAGGAGTCCAGCCGCTGTTATCTGATTTATCCACTTCTGCTTTCTGATCGATGAGGAACCGCACGATGTCCAAGGAGCCAGATGATGCCGCCCAGTGGAGTGGCGTTCTTTCATCCTATCAAGGCAAATATTATTTACTGAAGATTACAAATTAAGATTTGTTATCTACCACATCGATAGCGTTTACGAGTTTAGGATCTTGTGCGATCAGTGACCGAAGCAAAGACAACTGTTCTGCTTTAGGATTAAACTCCCTAATTTTATCCTTGTTCGAAGCACGACGCACGGTTCTGAGCAGCAGAGTGTACTGACATAGACATTCTGATATTTGAGTGCGTGCGTTTTCCTAGCGAGTACGTGTGATGGTAGTTCTGGTGAAAAGTAAGGCAGACGCAACTGGCACGCGAGGAGTGTGACGCGTCGTAATAAATCACGTAATTACAAACCCTAACCCATTAGCATCGGTGCCTTCCGTTCTCGGTTGACTCGACGCGTTGTGTTTAGCCTTCGCAGCTGTTTCGAGACTACAACCATGCCTGTAGCTCAACCTTATGTCTACGCTGAGAATTCTACAACAGTCGAAACTCCCCATGCCCTGCTGCCGTTTCTGCAATCTCAATCACAAAGCACCTTAACAAGACTCTACCAAAGGCCATCATCATGTCTTTCAATATTTCGGTCGACTATTTCGAATTCAAAGTGATCGATGCCGTAACTTTCTGACATATGCCTCTAGGTTACTTGCGCCTCTGGAACGACAGCTTGTTATGAATCTACTGTGGCTTGAGTCTGCTATTCAACCCTCAACAATGGGCGCTTGGGTCATTCGAGAAGGCAAAAAGTACGGCGCTCTCAGGAGACTGGGACTTAAGCTGCAAACTTCTGACCTTGATCTAGGATTTATGAAGAGGCACTCACGAATCTATCGAGGTTACATATTCTTCCAAATCCAACAGCAAAGCTGGCCTTGAATGGAACTTTCAAAACCAGCTTTCGTCAGGCTCTCACTGGAGGGTAAATCCGTTCTGATCTGAAGGCTATTACTGTGCTCTGACAGCACTAAATAGAGGCACGAGTGGTAGTTTCGGTGTTCCAGCCGAGCCAGATGACAAACGAGCTACACCTGATATCGAAGCGCTCGATGGATATGCTCTAGAACGATGGGAGGTACGTTAGATGTACAGAAATAATGACACATCTAATACACATGGCTAGACAATTCTACACTACATGGTCTCTTCGGGAACTGGACAACATCCCACAAAGCCATCTCAAGGCGTTTTATTTCTTTTAGACCGTAGTGGTCTGATGGGAAGCTTTCAGTACGTTGAATAATCTGTTTGTCGAACCAACTTACATCCCTTCCATATATTCCAGCGGTTCGCCTCTACAGATAACGTCTGCCGGCTTTCAATTTCTGCTTCATACTCCTCACGAACAGCTTTGGGACCTTCTCCTCCAATATCTACATCTAGCTGAAGCAAGTACTTCTGTGCCGGATTCGCCGGTTTCTCTGTCTCTAACTTTCATATGGATAGGAACGACAAATGGACCTAGTCGAGGTGCTTGGCTTCCTATTCATGCTATCTACTATGGAACTCGGCAGGGTTAATTCCCGTTCACTTCCTCTTACTCGAATTGCATTCTGATTGAAGCTCCAGGAGTACTCCACGGAAAATCTTAGCGGAACCCAGAAAGCTATGCTCGAAGATCTCCGAGATTACGGACTCATATGGCAACGCAGGGTGCGAGCATTTGTACAGTATAGACTCACTCTTCTGACCGTAGTGGGCAGCCCTCATCACGGCGTTTTAGTCCGACCCGCCTTTCGACCACTCTGACTTCATCTTCGCCACCTCTTCCCACCTCTACCGGTACTAGCTCCGGGCCACAAGAAGGATTTATCGTTCTCGAAACTAATTATCGGATATACGCCTATACAGGTACGTGGATAGGCAAACTTGTAGGCGTTAATAGCATCTTACAAGTCACCAGATAACCCGCTGCAAACGGCTGTCCTTAATCTTTTCGTCTCATTGAAGTATCGCTTCCCAAACCTTGTCGTAGGCTCTATAACACGCGACAGCGTAAAGAAGGCGCTTATGAATGGTATTTCTGCTGACCAGGTAGGCGTCTCGCTCTCTTTTCTTGAACAGCTCTTCACGTGTATAGCATGCAGATAATCAGTTACCTCATCACCCATGCTCACCCTCAAATGCGGAAGAATGTACGTGTGACCTCTAAGCATTTTGACCTCTCTATTCACCTGAGCGCAGAACCCTCTATTGCCCGTGACAGTGCAGGATCAGATACGACTTTGGGAACTCGAGAAAAATCGCCTCAAATCGCAAGAAGGTCCTTCATTTCCTCTTACGAATGATGCTTTGATTTACTGATCCAATTTGGTCGGCAGGTTATCTTTACACCGCTTTTGCATCTCAGGCAGACTATAAGTTTGTTCTGGACTATGCTAAAGAGCTTGATGTCGTGCTATGGGAAAACTCTTCCAAGCGCTGTTTTTTCTGTAGCTTAGACGGGCATACGAACATCAAAGGATTTATCGAGAGGCGTACTATGGTAGCGAACCCGTAGATAGTTAGGTTTGTGCTTTCTATTCACCGATTCGAGATTCGATGCCGTTATTCTTTGTTGTAAGATCCCCTAAAATCTTATTTAGCTATTAGAAATATCTGCGGTCGTAACTGATTGAGACCCTAATTTCAACAGCTAGAATAACATGTACATAATTCGAACGTATCCTTGGTGCGTTGTGGCAATAATTTATCCCCCTGTAATCTGACGCTTCCATGTATTCTGTCTTCTCTGCAGAGAATTTTCTTTCCCACCATTGCCGCCTTCTTCAATTTTGGCTCTTCTGTATCCAGCTTTGGGCTTTCAGGTGGAAGAGCAGGGTAAATTCACTAAGAGTGTATTGACAAATTCAGCTCTCTCTAGGACGGAGACCTGGCGTACTGAACGTGCGGCGATATTGCGCGCCGGCCATCGTGACGCGTAAACCGAGGATCGGTGCCAGAATTAATTCGAGCTTCCCCGAGATGTGCGGAACGATTCCGCAAGTACGGCCTTTTCGAACTGTGACACAACTCTAATCGCCGTTGCTTCGACCTAATCAGTTATTCGCTCGATAATGCGCTTGCAAATTCGTGTATGTTCAAGATGATTTTATTCAGGCTAAACGGTATTATGGCAGGCTGTGGCTCTCTACAATGATTTAAAGTCCTTTGCGAGGGGGAAAATGAGACTGAAAAAAACAAGTGCGTAAATCAAGAAAACCAATATCGAAGCCAATATGACCTAAGCATCCCCAAATTCTTCAACGTCGGTGAACTCTTCAGGACTTGACAACGGCCGAGATACCGAGTGATATGGTATATCATAGGACATGCCGGCTTGTGATGACATCGTATGTAGAGTTGGGCTGGATATTACATTCGTGTCGCCAGAGGTCCAGGCGGAACTATACGACTGCGTAGAGGGGTGATACGTTTGAGGAGTGAAAGGAAGAGTGGGAGAAGGGCTGAAGGAGGTAGCTGAATGTGGACTTGGACGGCGATCTTTTGAGCCCTCGGAAGAATCTCGTGGATGCCATTGCAGTCTCTGCGTCGCCTCTCGACGACTTGCAACATGGGCAGGATATCGATGGCCAAAGGTAGGTGACATTGTTTCGACCTTTTCGCGACGCTGGGCTACGGCAACATCTTCGTAGGGATGAGTCGTTCGCAGTCGGGAGCGTTCAGGATATGGGACGTTATTCGTCGATGAGTCATGTGAATGCCCATGCCAGCGCGCTGATTGCACAGACGGCCATGATTCCGCTGGTGATAGCATCCCAGTATCGCGACGATGAGACATACCGTGGAAGGATTGCACATTAGATGACGAGGACCAGCTTGCAGCCGTCGATACAGAGTTATCTCCCGGTAGGTGCCATCGATTACTTCCGCGGTTGTATGTATCGTTGCCAATGTTGTGCGCAGGTGTGAGGGGGTATAGTGAATTTCCGGCAAATGGATTCTCAAGAGGCGAATTATGGCCTATACTTCCGGCCCAGGTAGGCGAAGGAGGGACGTGGTGTTGCTGGTCTTCAACTTTACAGTCCACCGGATCCGGATCCTCAGCCTCACAGCTATACGAATAATCAACAAATAGGCCAAAAAGTAAGCAGTTGATGGTACTGACACAAGTCTTGGCTTTCCGTCAGATCCTATCTCCACCTTTGGCGGTACGCGAAAATTCGTCAGACGAAAAATATGTGGAGGCATATGTAGCGACATAATATCTGGTCTGGACGACGGCCGCTGCAACAACGAAATAAGCTATCAATAATGAGGCAGTGAATAGCTACAAAGTCATACCTTCAGCTTTCCAGAACGGATATCTTCAGATGTGTAATAGGAGATCAGATGGAGATCGGATCCCTCAACGGTTACTGTGATGGTCTGTGTGTCTTCAGACGTGCTCTCGCCTCTGAGATGGTGGCGAATACCTTTTTGATCAATCCGTTGGGCTTGAAGGTCCCTTGATCGCTAGCGCCATGGCTAGGAGTCGGATGGCCTCTGAAGCCGGAAGACATCTGGTCAGGCGAGCTTCTTCTAGCTAACGTTCTCGTTGGTGATGCGGAACCCTCAGATGGATATGGCTTTTTATGTCCACCTCGACTGCTTGACCGTTCATTGATTTCTCGATACACCTAGCAAAATACTCGATTAATGATTAATGCGGTGAATTTACGGGATGATACGTACGAGAAAGTTTCCAACTATGCGAGACGGTGACCACAGCAGTCCGTCTTGTCCATTTGATGTCAGTCTCGATATACGCCGCTGAATAGAACATCACACACCAGTCCACCGCTTGATTCCACTCTCCTCGACGCTGAACACAAAAACAGCCCCACTCTTGATCATCGTTCTTCGCTCTGAATCGTTTAAGCGACGAGTAATGCGGGGAATAACGCCTTGTCTTGCGGCGTGAATGAGTCGTAGGGCGTTGACGGTGGTCTCCACATATCCAATGAATGGCGGTACATCTGGGTTGCTCGTCATTTTAGAACGTTTGAGCTTGAGGTTGTTAGACAATCGGGGAGGGGTGAGGTGGGCTACGGAGAAGTTGAGTCTTTTATCATCCGTCTTGAGAGAGCTGTACTTTGCATAATCAAGGATTTCAATCAGGTTCCGTATCGATAGCTTTGGGCTGGAAATTTGCCACCTGTTGGGTGTTGAAGACGCCCTACATCGGCGTCCAATAGCCTTTACGAGATATTCAGGGAAAGTACGTTAACGCGAAGCCCCGTTTACTTGACATAGGGACGCCGCTGGTGAGTCACCTGTCTTCTTTGGTATCCCTGGGTTAACTTCCTGGTGTTCTAGTTTTTTGCCAGAAAGTTACACAACAACTGCTTTCACCTAAAATTTCCCCAGGACCTCACGGATTTGGATAGGTGGAGATCCGATATTGCTTTAGCTCATGTACATCACTCGCTGAATGGGGTCTTCGGATGTCATCCTTTCCGATGCATAATCTATGAGCTCCTTCCTCGACGTCTTCTCAAGGTCGGGAAAGTACCCTACGCGCTGAAGGAGTTTTTTCCCAAAAAAAATACGGAGTAATGGAAGTCGTAACGGGGAAGTAATCGACGTTTCAAATATTAGCAATGGTCGGGCATTCTGAAAAAAGTAACAGGGACACCTTCAAAATGTATGTCTTTAGAGAAGAGGACCAGGGCCGGTCCGTTGATCTCATACAACAGGTTAAGGCGACATGGGGTCGGAGACCAGGAACGTTATCTACATCCATCTCAAATCAGGCTCATCCGCTACCTCTCATGCACTTAATGAAAACTATTCTGCCTGGTTCCGAATGTCGAAATTGCTTCTATGCTGGCGCGCTCTTCCTGGTTCTCGCCCACCGGACCTGCCAGTGTACATACCAGTTATGGCTCCCCTTTCTCGGTCATCTGGCAGGCGACCAGATACGGGGTGCAGGCTAACCACAACTATCGTGCCTCCGAGGCGCAGGGTTGAAGATCAGTCGATACTTGGCAGACTTACGTTGCAAAAATTGTCATTGTACTCGAGCGGAGGAAAGGCGCATGCCGTATGCAGTATCCAACGTGGAACGAAATGACTTCGCCACGGAGACGGGAAAATTCAAGACTAGTGAAGGATTGTCGCAAACCTACGCAAGCAAGAGCAGCAGGTTTCTAGGTCGTTCTCATGAGTCTTCAAACTTCCTGAGCCAGGAACGCACGAGGCTTAAAAGCCTTGAGGTATGCCGGATATTGCGACTGCAGAGTGTGCGAAACTCGTTGCGACAATCACGTCAGGCATACATACTTAAACCGAGGATGCAAAATGATGCACCAAAAATAAATTGATTGTCCTAGAGTGGATACAAGGAAGTACAAGTATAGAATAACATCGTGGACGCAGAGTGAATACTAACATGGCAATATATGGAAATAGAGAGACGTAACGCCCACATTACACGGAAGATCACGCGGCTTCTGTTTTGCACACGACGAAACCTCCTTCGAATCCGATCATATCCACAGGAGTCGACGTCTCCCGCCAGCGACCCACGAAATTCCGACCGTGGATGTAACCCTTGAATATCCATGTACCAAGATATTGCTGATTTTCATCTCGCTGTATGAGATAATTTGTTAAAAGGAACACATGGAATTAATTGGGCGAGAATACATACTGGGGTGCGCAAGAGAACGACGAAACCATCCCAAGACCTCACCCTACCGATGATATTATAATGCCCCCATGCATTACCATAGTATTCACCAGTCTGTAATAACATTTTTGAGTTATTATCCGGAAAATGGGGTCAGACATACCTCTCCAGTCACCAATATGTCGGAAATGCCACTATCGCGGTGTCTGATCGCGATTTCATAATTAATAATTTCCTCAATGAAGAGAAATAAGCTCACAAAACCATATCGGCGTATTCATCGTCGTCATTGATATAAGAAGCGTCTGGAAAGTTGGCATCTGGATTCGCTGAGCCAAGTTCCACTCCCGAGATATCCTCGGCAATCTCCTCATCGGAATCATCAGAGATCCAGCGAGTTTCCAGTCGTTCTAGTTTCTCGCACGCAGCCTTCGAATAAGGAGCCACGCTCCTGGGAAGGAATGTTTCATATCGAGTCCTTCGTTCACTGGCAGGATCCAACGCTTCGATCGCATCCTGCAAATGAAAATGGGGGCCTAGGTTAGCGTGCTCATGGTCATGCCCTGCAGGACAAGGTGAACGATGGGGAAGGTGGGACGTACTTCCAAATGATTAATCCTAATCCCCCGTGGCAGCCATGCATTCAAGACGTCACCGCGTTCCATGTTGTCCATCCTTTCTAATCCCGGTAATAGAGGCTGCTCAGGATAGAGACAGTGGTGTTCACGAAGCGTCCAGTAGAGCGGCTTGTGATGGAGCTGAATGGATGTGGGCTGAACCCGCGAATCCACGAGCACGCTCAGATGCGCCTGAAAGTCTGGTTGCTGAGAGAAACAAGGCACTTCATTAGTCTAAAACACGAAGCCGTTGCAGCGGAATACGCACCAAAAAACGACCCGCCCAAGAGCCAGAAAGCGTACCAGGTTTAAATACAATGCCTCTAAGAGGAGAGTCGCTGGCCCATAGGTCGCTGCACCCGACACAACGATACCAATCCTCTTCGTACCTCCTGGAAGTCTGAGGAGATTGTTCATAGTCACAATCGTATTGTTCGAAGTCCGAGATAATGCGACGTGGTACTCGTTCCATGGCTTGGACGCGATTTTGATAATGGAAATCAATAATATCTTGTATAGTGGGGCCCTCCCTATGAGAGGCGACGGCCGCTGCTCTGTCGACGGGGAGGTTGGAGATATTAGAGGGGAAAGTCTGATCATCCTGAAATGCCTCCTTTCGCATGGCGTAAAGGAGCATAGCACCAGACGTTACGGGTGGAGCGGCGATCGTGAGCTTGTGGGAATAGTGGACGATGTCTGAAACGGGTGGACAGCTAACGTTGAACACCTGAGACTGTTCAACGTGTTCACATAGTGGTAACTTAAAGCAGGTGTCCGGAGCATACGCAGATGGATGCTGGTAGCACACTATTAGTAAATTTTATTTCGTTCACAATAAAAGACTTACTCGATAACCAATAACATTGAAAGCGTGAAGAATAGCATTCAAAAGTTGAAAAAACTCAGGTTCTTCATTTTTGACATCCTCTGTAACGTTAGATGCGTTTAGTAGATATCTAAGGGTGTATAAATAAAACTGACCTCGAGAGCTGATCATCCATAGCAACCAGACTGTAAGAGCATCACTGGTAGGATGGCGGAACCAAGCGACGGGGGAAGATATTTGCGCTCGAACTATGGCTACAGCCGTAAGGTAGGATTTGAAATGTGCCCAATCGAGTAGCTGACTTTCGTTCTTGCCCTTGGATTCAGATAACCTATGGGGCATCCATCAGTGTTAAAACGTGAAAATATATATCAGTTCTGTTTATTTTTATTTTTATTTTTATTTTTATTTTTTTAAATTAGACTTACATGAGGTAGCACGTCCAGAGATCATTAGCTTCAAACTCCTTTGCCTTGAGACGCTTCAAGGTTTGCATTCTCTTTATTAGCTCCGCTGTTAAGCAGCGAGTGGTGGTCCATCTCTCTGAGAAACGCTCTTCGGGAGCAGGATCGAATTTAAAGAGGAAGAGCTTAGCGTATAAGTGAGAGTTTTCTTGAAGGGAGATTTTCTTGTGAATACGTCTCGAGATGAGGCACAGAGTAGTTATTCCACACGGAGGCCCCAAGAAGGTCTCATCCGAGGCGATGGCATAGAACGCTATTCTTTCCCAGATATCCAAAGGGAGCGACTCCAAAAGACACCGTGCCAGAGAGGTCATTACTACAGGAAGACCTAAGTGCGGCCAACCGAAAATTCATACTTATGGAAGTAGCGACGTTATTTAAAGGTCACGGTGAAGCAGCGAAGCGCGAGCCAAAGGCTGTGAAGTAGTGTATGTGATCGCCGCGCTTCTAATTTCATGTTCGCCGTCAAATGGTGGGAGGGAAATTCGTCCCTTGATCGGTGTCTACTTTGCACACTTCAGGCTCCATTATTGATGGTGGGCGTAGTGTCGCAGCATTAATTTCGCGAAGAACAGTGGTTTTCTAGCAAATGGGGCTCTCCGACGCAGATCGTTGCTATGTTCAGAAGTAGAGGTCGATATGTTATCAAGAGAAAAATTCAAGTGGGCTTGAGCGATGAACAACGTTATCATCGGAGTTTATTGATCGGGAAATCAAGCCGGCGGCCGGAAGATGCCGTATTACGAATTTTAGGCACAATCACCCTTTGCCGCTTATGATGCCAGCCATTCAAATTCTCTCAAAGTTCTCCTCAGTCTCTTTCCCCCTGAATTACCTTCGCGTTCACTTTTGATGCGCCTACGAAGAACACAATTCTTGCCCATTTCCCAGTCTTTTGAGTTCTGTCTGCTACGGAAACCTCCGTTATGAGCATTCAAACGTATGGGATTAATCTCAGGAAATGCAGCATCCACGTGTATTCTTGATCCTTTAAGGAATATTGTAAATAGAACGCTCAAGTCGCCGATCAGAGTCATCAGACTTGGTGGCTGAAGGTCATCGCGTTCTGAGAAACAGTATGTAATCCCGGGCCAAACCAATCTTCCAATTGCCATAATCTGGTCACGTTGTCGAGAGCGCGTCACAACGTTGATCACTTACAGAGGCAGACAACAATTATTTCACGAAAGCTACGACGTTAGGGGCAATATATATAATGACGTCAAGCGATGAGGCGATATGTTATTCAGCCAGAAGTACTCCACTGCATGTTGAACAATACTTCCATTTCTTCTTATGGGCTACTAGTCCATGAAACCAACGATCCTTCGCCAGCTCTTACGACTAGTTTGATGCTCCTTGGAATACTGACAGATCGGCGACCTGTTTCAATTGGCACAGACATCTGGTTGCGTCTCGCTTGTATAAAATCGATATCAGCGGAGAACATCGCAACAGCTTTCTGAAGATATTTGGTATCCAATTAATCCTGAGCGATATGCTTTTACCTCATACAACTTAGAGGTTAATTACCGATGCGCTTCAGAGGGACGGTGATTATGAAGTACGCATCGTCGGTGGCGAATTCGCGTCGTTGACATCGAGATAAAAATAGTTTTCCGACTCCTTTTTAAAAGAGCCCCGACTTGTTATGAGTGCGATACAAACTCTCTTGGAAATATCTTGAATGTTCAAGGCTTTAGGGACAAATGTTCGTACATAAAATTTGCAATGAAATGGAATAAATAAGGGCATATTCGCAAACGCCTCCAATGATAAGCACAGCTCGCTTCAGAAGGGTCATGCAGTAGCTTCCGTAAATTATTGACACCGTAGCACACATTCTAGTGGGATTGTGCCTGCGTGAAAGCACATAAAATGCAGTTACCGAGATGCCGCGAAACAAGCCGACAACACCATACGTCATATGGAAGGTCACATTCCACGCGGATAAGAGACTTGCTTCTAACGTATAGACACGCATAATTATGATAAAACATTAACGGATAATACGAACGAAAAGCTGTAGACGCATTTACATCGGTGCCTTTAAGCTTCAACGTTTGTTTCTACACCAGTTCAATAGTAAACAGTCGCGGAGTTCAATTAAGGGTGTTGTACGCCGAATTCGCGCCAAGGTACAGGGTGGGATAATCGGGCATGAAGGGACACAGTTCTGGGCCGATAAACATTCGATGTTCGGCTCTTCTCAGGAAACATGCCCCGTAGCATGGTCGATGGTCTCTTGACCAGGAAATTTGACGCCAACAAAACAATAGGAATTGGTTTCGCATGTCATTTCTCAGGGTATTATATTTTCGAGTATAGAACTCTATTCTAATTCCATCCACCCAAATTCAATCGGTCGATACATCGTGATCATTTTGATCCCGATGGATAGAACGATGAATTCATGTCATTCTGCGTGATCAACCTATCATTTAAGCTCGAGCCATCTCTCTAGTTAAAGCTTCACATAAGCATCTCCGACTCGTATGAAGCAGGGGTTTAAGTTCTTCAGCCGTTCGCAAAATCATATATTCAAAGATATGAAAATACCAATGCTTCATAGCAGGCGTAGTAGGTATCTTACAGACAACATATTACTGCTTGTTCGTGAACGTATTTACTCGCAGTTAGTAGGATCCCAGTCGGTCACAAGCCCTGAAATATAGCTTGGTAAGGTCAAGAGCCCCCGATATAATATTACTGACCTTCATCGAGGCCATCCAATTCGGTTAATTCCTCTTCCGTCAGAGAGAAGTCGAAAATCTTCGTGTTTGAAATGATTCTTTTCTTCGACACAGATTTGGGAAGAGGAATATAACCCTACATATATAATTAGAGTCCTGTGTATGTCACATTCTAGAACATACCTTTTGAAGCGAGTACCTGAGCAAGACTTGCGCGGGTTCCTTATTATGGGTTTTCGCAAGTTGCACCACAGATGGATGGTCGAAGCGACATCCGCGTACGAGAGGAGCCCAAGCCTATGGATAGTTAATTCGGGAGTAGTCTCTAAGCATCCACGTAAACTGACCTCCAACATCATTCCATGTTCCTGGCTGAAACCTACGATTTCTCGGCGCGTCATGAAAGGATGTAAGTCAATCTATGACAATAATACAACTTGTGGTCGAAAACATAGGAGATAAACGGATACCTGATGAACGGCTGGAACCTCTAATCCGAGATTAACGATCTCCTTGAGGTGTTTGACTCCGAAAGTGCTTATACCAATACTCTTGAGCGTCCCTTCCTTATACACATCACAAATAGCCTCCCAACTCTCCTTACGGGCCTTTGATCCGCCTAGAGGTCCGTGAATCAAATATAAATCAATGTATCCGAGACCACATTCATCCAACGACTTCTGAATAGCCTTTCTGACATTTGCATAGCCATTGTTCAATTTAAGTTTTGTTGTGAAAAATATATCCGAGCGAGGAACGTCCGCAGTCTTGCAGAAGTCAAGAATAGCCTGACCTACTTCTTTCTCGTTTTCATACCACGCAGCAGAGTCCTGTAGATGTATCAGATAAGAAGAAGAGCTGGTATGATAATCGCTCGACTCGCGATGTGCCGGTATCCCGCCTTGTAATAATAAAAAAACAATAGATCAGCTATTATCAAGCTCGATCTTACAGCTTCTACATACCTCCAACGCCCATGTGACGGCCTGGTACGCCTCGCGGCCCTCCATTTCGTATGTTCCTGTCATGAAAGAGGACGATAAATAGCACTTTCATGCAAATAAACGGTCTAGCGATGTACCGAAACCAAGAATCGGGATTTCATTCCCATCACGTAACTGCATGAACGAAACTCGTGTTAGCAGGTTGTTGATTCGATCTAACTCTAACTATGCATCGCACCTTTGCTGTCGAATTCAAAGTCAAGTTCTCCATGATATGGACAATCGAAATGCAGCTAAGATCGATTGGGAAGAAAGTATATCCCAGCGATGTCCCTGTAAGTAATTCCAATTGGTCTCGGTAAGCGATGATGCGAGATATTGCACGTCGACGGAGCCCGTGGGAAAAGATAATTAAATCACTATTTATTTTCCCTGAACGTTCGCGTTGACTTTTCTTTGACCCACTCCTTTTTTCAAAGTACGCATTTCAAATTAGCTGCTTTTTCACTTACAGTAGGTTTCGGAAACCTGCCACCTTTATGCGGCATTCCTGCATACTGATATAGTAACATTTCCAGAAATCAAAGAAGGTCTACTCATGAGGGCTATTACCAAGTTCCGGCATTTCATGCTTCTCTTGTCTGGGGACGAAAGTATCCCCTCCCCCCTTCTGCCTCGACTTTTTCGCACAGTGAGAGTGCCTGGTTGGCTCTAATTACTATCTGGCTCCGAACATGCGAGCCACAGGGCCTCCGTTCTTCAGTTGCTGAATTCCTGGTCTTCTGTACATTACCTGGATATCAGGTACTCCGGACTGGATTTTTCATCTGCTCTCCAAAATTATCTGCTCATATTCTTGGTATCCATACAACTGTCGAGCTGCTCTGATGCCCATTAATATGACGATGAATTCTGACTGCTTCCGAAACTATACGTGAAGTGTGTGGTTCCATACTGCGCCTGATTGACCTGGCACCATTCCTCAAAATGTCGCTCCTACTCCATGAAAGAAAAAGATCGTTTCTTACACGTGCTACCCAACTTTCTTACCGACAATTCTGTCCAGATGACCACTATCTTGGTATTTGATTCTGTGCTATAATATAGCTGTACTGGATGCTTTGGAGACTTCTAACCATTCACGGAGGTGATCTGATCCCCTGTAGCTGCTCAACCAGGATCACGTCGAGGGCGCGCCAGGCGCCACATGTGCCATTAAATCATGATATGAGATGGAACGTTGATACCAATGGTACAAGCTGCATCCTCGTTGTTTAGAAGAATGATTCTGGTATATATCGGTATATATCGACTCCCCAAAACGCGTCTCTTGGGCCGACAGCAAAACATTCCCATGGGAAGTCTCTAATGATTGGATCGGGAGGCTTTTCTAAAGACAGAAGCCTCGTGCGACGCAAGGAAATCACATCTATCTGTTCTCTTTATAGAACATCTCGTGCTGAGGGTCTCCAGCGCCAGATGTGACTTCTTCAGCTAGTTGACAAAACGAGTCAATAGATTAGGACAAGAACTTCTAGGACAGAATTCGAGCCCTTTCCGATGAATGCGGAAGGTAGTCGCACGAGGAAAATGTCACACAAGTAACGAAATCCTGCGGTTGCGATTTCCTGTCAATCAATGTTCGTCTGTTTTGAGAAATACACGACGCATGCTGGTCTGGACAGCCGACTAATAAACACCGGCTTACTCCAACTGAGCATACAGATAATTCTACTTCTTCTAATGGTCGTTATGCATCTCGTGCTGGTCTGCAGATGATATCTGTACGTAACCATTGTATACACTTTGTACAGCTTTCTCCGCTAACTACTCTGAGGCCATCCGTGACTGTATTAGGTGGTTAGGTTTTCATCAATTCTGTTCATCCGATGCTACGTGCTACGTCCATATTTAATCGCGCCAGGTGGTCTTACCGCA
The DNA here is from genome assembly GCA_004379715.1 of Crucibulum laeve. NCBI lineage: Eukaryota > Fungi > Basidiomycota > Agaricomycetes > Agaricales > Nidulariaceae > Crucibulum > Crucibulum laeve. The sequence continues at coordinate 90,605 of ML213648.1, forward strand.
ACGAGAACGCATTCCACCTGGTGACCTTGCACGAGTATACCAGTCTACTCATTTTTGAGAACCGTTATTGCCGGTGAGGTTTCAGTGAGTGAACTCTCACTTCTGAAAGCGCTTATCTACCATCGCAAGGCTTCATGCGCCCACGTTAACAAACTTTTTGGGCACGAGACAGGGGCAGCTGCCAGCTCACTGCTCCTTCCTGTATGCCGGTGCCTGCTCCATCCGGCAGCGTGGTCAATCTCCACCCACATCGCATCCTATAGAGCAACAATAAATGGTATAATGAAACTGCCTCGGTCACAGATGTCTACGCTATCAAGGAAGGAACATACCTTATCGTGGAACGGCGCTCTTTCTACATTGTGGTGTACGATACAGGTAAACTGAAAGTCCTTAGGTCCGTAATTAATGTCCTTCTATGAACGGTGCGAGAGTGTAAGTATTTTCAGAAGGGGAAATTATTTGGTACATCCGAGTCGCTGGACAGGGAAAGTTCAACTTTGCACGCGTTTGAATACGTCTACCCGTTGCGACGTGTTCTTGCGTGCGTGGGGTGTTTAATATATTCCAACTCCAGCGAATAGATAGTTACTCATATTCTGCCGTAAAGTGGTACTCATGTCATATTCACCTTTTTTTTTGTCTGTGATTCTCTAATGTTAGCATTACGGCGGAGATTCGGACGGTATTCGGTGCGTTCTGATCTTCGATGTCTTGAAAGGACGAAATAAGGTTAGCAAATAGTTCTGATGAAGCTTTTCCGCGGCAAAATAAGGTTATTATAGTCTGCAGTAACCTATCTCCCGGACTTGAGCATGTCTAGTGTCTAGCAAGCGTTTTCTGCAGGTTTCGAATTTTGAGCTTGCGCAACATAGAAGTAAACGCGCTGTTTGGCATTATTATCTCTGAGGGTTATTGGCTTTGCAATGATGGTCACGGTGTTCTGTGCTTCTTGTGCTCAACGTTCCGAACATCCATCAGGCTACTTTGCCTGTTCTCAAGCGGTTGTTCGTTGGTTTTATCAGAAGTACGCCTCTTTCTATTACTATTATGCCAATCTCGGCTCTTCCTCTCAAAGTACCTTCGACTCCCTCAAGAACTACGGAAGGCGACAGGGAGAAGACCCCGATGCCCAATAAACAGACCACTGCAGCGAAGGGCGCGCTCATACCGAGCGACATATCCAGCCCACACGAGCTGACAGCTTTCGTACGTGTAAAAAACAGAGGGGGTGTGTTAATTAGCACTGATGAGCATCTGTCCTTAGGTTGAAACGCTGTTAGAGCAGCTAGATACGAAGTTCGACGAAATGTCGACCCAAATCCTAGATAGGAGTGCGCAATGCCGTTATGCGTTCTCCGATTTAGTGACTGACTTCTTCGCCTGGTTCTCAGTGTCCCAAATGTCTACGAGAGTGGACGCACTAGAGGCTTCGATACAGGACATCATCAACGGGGACGTCAGTGTGCCACAGTCGCCATCGCCTATGCCTGGTACCCCCGGCTTTCGAAGAAGTGACAGTGGTTTACAATAGGGGATCGCAACGCTTACTTTATAAACCTGGGGCTTCGATTCTGTGAGTGGCGATTATAATAGTGGCGGAGATGGGTGGACCCACAAGGGTGTCGCTTCCCTATATAGACGCGAAAACTGTCTACTTGGTTGGGGTTCATATACTTTCGACGTTTCGATCACTGTTGAAGGCGCTCGTGTGAAGACTTCGGACAACTGAGTACTCCTATCTGTTTCAGCAAGCTCATCCGACTGGAATTTGTGCTGATGTTGTTGGCGTTGGAAGACACGCGTAGGCGTAGTTGTGGTCCGTCGGTGTGGCCTCCGGGGGTTGTGTTAGAGATACCTCTGCAAACCCGGAAGGTGTCTGCGACCAAGTATGCCATGCATATACGTTTTCTCTGAACATGGCTCCCATGATACCCTTTCTCTTTTCCTCTTTAACCATGGACGAAATTCATGATTATATGGTAGACATAATTACTTACGTGATGGTTACTGGAATATCAATTCTCCTCCTGATAGCTCCTTGTATATACTACATGTTCTCTCGTATAATCTTACTATTTGTTAAAGCTATGAATCATTTGACATTCTGCAGTGAGCAGCAGTATATCAAACGTTTGTCATTGACTAAATTGCTATGCGCAATTTTGGCCAAACTTGACCCTGCATCGAATCCTGCCTTCACCCACGACATTCCCGACCTCCTCCTTGCTGCCGTCAATGTCGACAACGAGCACTGAACGAACATCATAATAGCACCTAGGAGAAAGTGTCACTACCATTGCTTAGTCCTCCTTGCTTATCCCACACAACTTCAATCGCCAACACCCTGTTGAACGATGACCAACGCCCAAACACCGACTTACTCTCGTTTTCAAGCTATCCTCACCGCAAGACCAGGGACACACCCCGTATTACCTCCTCTTCCGACGCCTAAATACTCCTACGATACATGGGATGGCATTCTTCAGAATCGCAAACGCAAACGAGAAATCCATGACGCGGGGCCAAGCAACATCGACAAAGCGATCCAGCGTGCGAGGGAAAACGAGAAGGCGAACCAGAGATCGATGGAAAAAGGGAGCAATTCACTAGCACACAGAGAGGCGCGTATACTACACCAGCTTCGATGTCGCTTGCTAACATGTGGTTGCAGCAAACCGTGCGGTATCAAGACAGACAAGACCTCATGAATGCCCTTCAAGAGCGCTTCAAAGAGAACTCAGAAGTCGACTTTCATGGCTGCTACGAGATGATAGACCCTGGCGTGACACACAAGCAGCGGATTCAGACCATTACACACGAAATATGGAAGGCTACGGGTTATCGGTTTACGTATGTGTAGTTATGGACTATGGAGTTCTACTGCTGACTATGCTATCGTAATCCAGGGTAAAAGACCACCCACACGTCAAGGATGGGCACAAGACGCGATTTTGGTGCTCTCAGGATGAAGCACATCGTTCTAAGTCATCACGAAACGCCCCCAAACCACGTCTGCTCAGTGGTGGGGAAGCCATGGCAAAAACTCGATATCCATGTCGAAGCCGTTTGCTCATATCATCTCGAGATGCTGCTATGCCTGGAATACGGCTTATCACCATTCGCATGCACCACCATGTAGCACATGAGCCCTATGTAGATTCATCATTACCACCGGAAGTGGCCCAGTCAATATGGGAAGGCTTTGGATGGGTTGAGCAGCCTAATGGTAGTGTACATGCTCCAATACCCGACAATCATGCAAGTGGGAGCCAACAAAACCACCTACCTTCACCACCCGACGATGATAGCGATAATTCGCCAGTAGGCGAGTTCCAACAAGTCGATCTGCCTCTACCAGACCCTTCGTCTGCTTTTGACTCTCCTTCACAGTCACAACCACAAACCCATACACATGCACACATACATCCGCATTCACCAGCCCACGAAGAGCCTCCACCCATTGATCCCACAATCTTTCAACAGCGCCTCCGCACGCACATTCGAAACATCCGAGATTTCTGTGATGGACTTGAATATCAGTTACAGTTCAATGACTGTCGTATGCTCGACATGTTGGAGAATGAAGGTGGGCCCTTCTTGCGACTAGTGGAGGAATGCTTGGAGAAAGAAGGGCGACTGGTGTCACCAAATAGTGTTGAGCAGGAGGTTTTTGCTGCATCCCCTACATTCATGAAAGGGTCAAGCGCAGGTGTTGGTCCTTCGGCCGTGCCAAACGGTGGTATTATGCGTATAGGCTTTGACAGATGAGGAGCTGGTGGCGCTGATTACTGGTCGAGAGGCTCCTGATAATGTTGATGTATATGCCTGCCTCACACGTATTTGGTGAGCTTACACTCTGAAACAGAATACCGTTATCGTTATCGTATCTCACATCTCCCACAGATATCTAGTACCTTTCTTATTGTATCGCCTTGATTTTCGTTGTGGGTGGCCTTACACATTCCATTTATGTTCCTATGACTGAGGCTCTATCGATCCAGATGGTCGTATAATCAATGTAGACCCTATGTACTAAAAAACAACCAGATGGTTTCCGACGCTATCAATTTGGGCCTGAGATTTCTGTCCTCAAGCATTGTGCCCATATTTCGACCGGAATATACCTCGTATTCCATAGTTTTTAGCTCACGATTGACGCTTGTAGAGAAGGATGATCACGTGAATGATGGATCCAGCTATTCCCATTTCTCAGCTTCAACTCTTCGCGCCTTCTATTTCTCCCACCTCGACCTTCACTTGAATACAGTACTGATTCGCGCGCTCCCAGACTCTTACTTGCGGTTTTCTGCTCTACATACTGGACGACATTCGCACTTGCACCAAAGACCGACCTAAATCCCTCGCGCGTATCGGATAGGCGGTGCCAGAGCGAGGCTCAACCACCTCTCGGAGAGACCTACCCGGAGTTTAGCTCTCAGCATACTATCGAATCCTCGGAACAGAGTGCCGAAATTGAGGCCGTATTACTGATGCGGACATAGCATGAGTCTGGGATCTGTGCAAGCAGACAATACGACAAGTGCGAGTGTCTTTTCGCGCGAGAAGCGACGTTTGTGGTACGCGGAGGAGCCGATGCCTCTTGGCTCGAGGCTCATATCCCAGAGCGCGATGTATAGTCCATGATTCTTTGTGGAGCTGCGGTGCTAGATACTTTCGCCCGACACGTTTTGTGTCTTTGAAGGTCTGCTAATGAGGTATTCACCCCCTCACCTACTTTCTCTAGTTATACAACGAGGCTCGGTGTTCATTCCTAGTTGCTGACAATCTCGGAATCGATCCGCAATCCTTCATTATGTATACGAAACCCGCGCGAGGCTCTACTTCTCTGCCGTATGCTTTGGATAACAGCGAAGACATGGGAAACGTGAAACTCTCAATGCCCAACACTAGGTGTGGTATGTATATTCTGCTTCTACCTCCTGTGTATCCTGACTGAAGTCTTTTAGGGGATAATTCTACTTCTCATTCTCGGCATCCTCTACAACGTAATTCAGCCAAGAAATGGAAGGCGTCCACGCTGAAGAACGTAGCAGGGGATATCGCTAGGGCCCTCCAATTTCCAGTTGCACCTTTGTTTGCGTCGAAGCGTGGTGGCAAATACGATGCACCTCGGCCTCCCAAAGTTGTTATAATACCGTCCTTGGATGAGGAGATTAGAGGACCAGCGGTATATGATTCTTCTTATGACTCTTCCCTTCCAAGCAGTGCATCTTCGACAACCTCATTTGGATTCAGCGATGCTTCCTGCGAGACCGCAGATACGTCGTTTTCATCCGAAGCCTCTCCCATCGAGCGGATTGTGCTGTCCCCCGAGTCCTGCCTCTTCGACTGGCCCGAGACAAGCTCTCGACTCGAAAGTTTTATGGAGTCAAACGACAATGGTGTATGGGAACGTCTACTCGGAATACCCGACTTCGACGTTACACTCGAAAGGAATCAAGAACGTCTCTGCAGACGTATCAATGACTTTATGCGCATGTCCAGCTCGTGTACTGCGCTGTATGGGGCTCAGAATGCTTCGACCACAGATCTTTCAGAGCAGACATATCAACATAGACGCTCTATTCCCCGACCGAGGGCAATTGTACGCAGTCCTTTCTCTTCGCGGTTGTTCTGTAACTTATACATGTTTAGTCTCATTCCAACGTAGTCAATCCGCTCCATGTTGCAAAGCGACGGTTCTCAAGGAGCCAGAGCTCTTTAATTCGACCTAGTAATCCTGAACCGAGACATTACAGCGATGCCCAGGATGTTTATATTGTCCAAAATGAGTTGGCTATCCTACGTACCAAATTGGAGGATGAAGAGGATGAATACACCCGATCTGTTTTCAGCAGAAAGTCAACATGGAGTACCATACGTTCGAGTACCCCAGCAGAGCTTTTGTACAACCAGGATTGCGAGACCATTTCTGAGTTGCACAAGTCTATCATATTTCCTGGCACTCCCATTCTGCAAAATGAGAGCCCAACGCTTCATGGCCTTGCGTATAATGACGGTAGAGATAGTGTTATATCAAGACTTGGGCATGATATACTTGGCTGGTTGGCGGATGGTGACAAGACAGTAGACAACAGCACCGAGCAGTGGTGTGATATTTTGAGTTTGGACGATTATGCTCAAGGATGACTGTTAGTGTTATGGCTATCAAGTTCGTTTGTTTACTGGCAACTGTTTTGCGATGTCATTCATTCAAGCAGTATGCCGCTTCCTTATGCATGCCTTCTTGCTCACGTTGTAATTATAGTAGATTAGAAAGGGGTATCATTACTCTACGGAATGCCATGTATGTTAACTTGGAAAGATTTCTTAAGCTCCCTCACGTGTCTCAACATGTCGATCAATGTTGACGACAACAGGATGACCATGCTGGATATATTTTAGCAAGATTTACCAATTAGTAACTAAGTAACTTACGGAGCTTAAATTGCCCATGGTGAAGCTGTCTTTGGAGGCACGCTCCTCTCGAGGCCGAGACGCCGCGGTGAATGCAAAGGATGTCGACTCCGCGTATATTTCTGTGGTACCCATCACCCTCTCTTGGAGAGATTCTCTTCCGTTGAGCGTCGCAAGCAGGCTATTGACGTATACTGCGAAGTAGATCCAACGTGAGTCGTGAAATCCGTGGACAGATAAAATAAACAATCCTACATTTACTGAGACAGAAATATATCGCGATAAAAGTAAACTCTTCAGGCCAAATGGTGTATGTGATAAAACAAGCTGCGGCAGATACGCTTGGAAGATGTTTCAGTAACTCTATGGGGTCTCTGATAATAAAGAACATACGTGGTAAGAAGGGCTGACGAAGACATCACTATTAGGTATTAGGCTAAGTAGAATGAAGAGAAAGCGCACTTGAATTAATTGCGTAAAGCATCAGTGTGTTGACAATGGAATCAGTTCTGTAAGTATGTCAGAAAATATTCCCTTGACATATGAAATAGTCAGAGAGCATTTACCTGCGAAATCCGGTCCGATTTCTTGATAGAGATACACAAAGGGATAACGCGATCAATGCATCTGCGACCACTGCGCTTCCGAGAGAAAGGTACATGTAAACCTGTGGATTACGAATAATGATGTGTGAATTCATCTAGTTCAAAGGCAAAGACTTGGGAGGACACTCACTGATATATGAAAGAGATCAAAGAACGTATGCTCTGAGAATCTGAAGTGGCAATGAGGTTAATAATAACATATGTCCATCTGGCATTATGCTTACGCTTTTACTCCGAAGACTATATGTCAAGATATCCCGGTAAATATACGTATGGTTAAGCCTCTCAATGAAACGATGCGCACCAACTCCCGTAACTATATGTCGAACAACTATCAGGGATGTCTGAACTCATAAAATATTTCTTTGTAACTCACCAAATGTAATAAGCGTCGTGACCGTCTAGAGGCATGTTAGCTTTCTGGGGTAGAAGGCTGAGGAGATATTACCCCAGACTTACTATGAGGATAGCAAGAGGAATATTGTAATTGCTGACTGGAGAAGAATTTAAGTCCGTGCCTTCATTCTGCGTGGGTATTCTCACCTAACCACACTCGTCGGCCGTATATGCTGGATGGAAGTGGGGTGAACTGCTGTTACAATATGGGGTAGAAATTAACTTACCATCGTATAATCGTATCACTTATAGTCTAGGTTTCCTTTGAATCACTTGAAGACGGTCCAAATAACGGCTGCTTACCGTGACGAATATCTGGGACTAGGATTGAAATTAGCCTCAGTACTGGAGTCCTCCATCGAGAAATGATCCGACATACCAAAATACTCCTACAAATTCGCGGAGATGAGCGACTGCACCAATGAATATGGGCTGAATGCATACCAATTCGGTCGAACCATCACCAGCAAATTCCCATAATTTGACACCATGTAAAAGTACATAGAATGAGAAATTAATGCCAACTGTAGGCTATCGAGACACCTGATAATTTTAATTGAGTAATTGAAGTGGTTTATAGATCCAATATACAACACCATAATGAGTAGATCTTTAGCCTGAAGTTAGAAGGTATTTTAATGCATCCATTCTCAGACTCACCAATGATTTAAATACAGTACCATCTTTGTAGAATTTACTATAGTAAATGAACGTCTGGAGGCAAGTTATGCCATACAGGCTATTTAAGACATCGGATTAGCCTGAAAACTGTGAGTAAAAGTCTATATACAACTTACATCGCTGCTACCAAATTCCCAATAAATGCAGCTCCTAGCTTGCTATCTAGGTTGATGTGGAACGGTGTAGAGGCCATCGTAGTAGAGAGGTGGCAGACGTTGGAAAGGAAAGGATTCGAAGCTCTCTTCGCTCCATCTTATCACTGGCTTAACAATGATCGAAGACCTCACTTTGCGAGCCCATCAGTCAATCACAACGACTGTCGTCGGAAGAAACGTCTGCAAATCCTAGACAGCTTATAGCCGCAGCTCAGGTCTTGTTCCATTCTCTCTTGCTGGAGGTCATGCCGTTATCGCCTGGGGATTATGGTGATGGGGCTCTCACGTCAAGCTGTGATATTAGGGCTGCGTGATTTTAGGTATATGCTGGGCGGCATACACCCGCTGGGTGCTTGGGTTCAACGTGGTTTTGTCTATTGGGGTTCAACCAAACTGGATGTCAAAAAATTGACGGGTAGCATGTCGCCAGTTAACGGCCATATGTAGTGCCGTTCATCTTAAAAGAACGATATTCGGGACCTATCCTTGGTATGGATGGTTTAAAGAACGAAGGACCGATGTACCATGCAGTTCTTGTATATATTATGTGTGATGCCATCTCACAAATGTGCAAAGTGTGCAGGTACGATCATGGGGAAGTCTCCCGGTAAAAGGTCGGCAGACATGAATTATGACAGGCAAGATGCTAGTTCAGAAGGGAATTATTCCTAATTCCGCATGTGTGGGGACTTGAGAGCACTAACGGGGATCAACTGACAGATCCAGTCCTATTTTTAAACCAGGTGGGGCCACTCAGGATTCAGGTGATCGGCGACTGAATACCAGGTAGCGTATCCGAGGTGTCCGGAAGGCAATCAAAGAGATGTTGCGACAGTACGATTCTGAAGAAAGAGGCGGAGTTGGCTCGGAGCTTTCGCGGAGCCCGAAGCCGATATTATAATACTTGCTTGTGCATATTGTGCAAAGCCCCTTGAAGTACCGCCAAGCCCCTCATCCTTGAGCTTGAACCATGACTCGAATGTACTCCATCAAGATGCAGGGCAACCCCACAACCAGTTGCTTCGAATATGCTTCAATTTGTGTTTTCATTAAAGCGACGTGCTACTCTCATTAAAGCGCCGTGCTTCTCCCATCAACAGTGGCTTACTTTTATACCATCGGAAGGCAAGTGTTCTTTCGGTTATTTAACAGCAAAGTTTTAACGTTTTCCGTCTACTCGCAGTGAATACCACATGATGCAACGCTATCGCCATGGGAGAATTTTAAAACGGTTTTTAGATACCAATACGCGCCCTTGGGGTGATCACCCCCCGCACCCCTCGCTGCAGGATTTAACGACCAAGAATGCGTCGTAATGTCTCTAAATGTACCTCAGAGGTCTCATGATGTACCCCCGTCACTGGGACGCATCCCTCCAACCAAAGTCGAAGATCTTTTACTCTTATATTCAACACTTCTGGTTGCCGTCCGCGGAGTGCCTGTCACGTGGATGCCTCTCCACGAGAGTCGACGCGACTTCGAATTGACGATCATGATGTTGGCTCGTTCTGTCGATCTCTGCAAAAATTACGCTTTTGTCAAACTCTCTTCCATCATTGGTGTCGGAGAAATGATACCTTCGAAATGAAGTTCGCTATTCAATAATTTTCGTTACTCACGAAATAGTCGGACTGGCTCTTAGTACCAGATGCGCATGCGACACTACCGTCAGCGCGTTTGTAATCGATCACGCGTGCTAGCACTGTGACCGAAACTTCTTTTCTAAAGTAAGATCGTCAAGGCTTTGTTCCATTTTATGAACTGTTACTTCTGACGTGCGGCGGGCCCTTTGGCATTTCGGAAGCGGTCACGGAGCAGCCATGCACACGGTGTAAAGGCAGACGTCTAGCAGAAACAAGCCATCTACGATATATCTTATTAGTAGCCAGTCAGATGGCGAATTGAACTCCATATGTATGGACTGCATGGACTTGCTTAATTTTTGGCGTATATAAGGATTATCGAAGATACATCTCTCCACAGCGCCATGTTCCTCTCCATGCTGTCCTCAATGCCTGGCCTATCTCTGGCTCTGGCGCTCAGTTATCTCTCTGTAATACTGGGGCATCCTCTTACGCCAACTCCGACCATTAAAGGACCTATTGTCGATGCTCGTGCACCTGCTGCCAGTGCTCCGCCTAATTGCTTTCCTGCGATAGGCTTTACCATGCCTTCTGCAGTTCCAACATCGCTCACCAATTGGTGGTGTGACTACAGCACCGAGTACGCTTTTGTAGGATTCAGCTACGAAGTTACAGCATGTAAATTAAAGTATTCATTAGTACCTTAATCATGTTCTAATTCATTTGCTTCCAGGCCAAAGCTTGACACAACTACGAACTGAATTCCTCGATATTCGACAGAAATTCAAAGGACGATACGTTCGTCTCTATGGGTTTTGCGATCGGACAGGATTCTAGTTAATCAATCTTATCTTCCTTCGTTCATCCAATTACTTATTTTACCCTTCACTATTTCTTTAGCAACGATGTAATTGACGCGGCATGGCGTGCAAGTGTAGGCGTTCACGCTCTTATCTGGGTACGCCATCACTTTACAGCTCTATCGCCATACTTACTATCCCTTAGTTTGGATGGGACGGCGACGACCTCTGGATAAAGCGACGCGATAACCTATTCGGGATTCTGCATTCGAACCCGAAGGCTAAATACGTTACTCGAGTCGTACAATTCGGATCGGAGCCGCTGTTTGACTGGGTCCTGGATCCCGAGGATCTAGCGGCGCAGGTGCGGGCTGCGAAGACGAATCTTTCTAGCCTTCATATTCCGGTTACGGTTAGTGATATGGCGTATTCGTATCAAGAGGTGTGTCTGGACTATACATTAGCGGGTACGAAGACTGACTTTATTTTATTTTAGCACGCCGATGATGGAGGCCCGTCCGTATTGAGCGCCATTGACTTTATTGATGCTCATATGCTGCCATTTTTCTCAACGAAGGCATCGATAGGTACGCGGTTCATTCATACTCCGTTTTTGTTCCGGCTAACCCTTCCTATTCAGCCAATAGTTCATGGCCCATCGTCCTAACTGATCTTAACTGGTTCGTCGATAATGGGCTGGGGAAGAAGATATATCTCAGCGAGGTAAATATTGAAGTTCATAATTAAAGTTGCTTTTGAAATATTAACTTGAATTTTGAATGTTTAGAACGGCTGGCCGTCTGTGACCTACGATGGTGTAGAACCCAACAGCCCAAGCGCAGTCGCAAATGTTCAGAATGAACGCGTAAGTTTTTGAATATGCCATCCATCCTCTAACATATCTGATGCTGTCTTCTATTATGGAATAGGACTATTACACCGTCCTTGATTCACATTGTTCATACTTCAAGACGGTCGCAGGAGGTGGTGTGGGTTGGTTTGCTCATATCTATTCCGACAATCAGGAGCCGGGATATGGGATATACAACACTAACGGCGCCCTCAAGTTCCCTTTCGCCCCGAAGACATCATGTTAAGATATTGATCGACTTTACGACTATCCTTGGGTTCACTAGGACGGCGTCCTAGTGCTGGGTCTCCTATTTATCGATGCCAAAGTTCATTTCAGTTCTACAGAAATTCCACCTTTTCTCCTACGTCACTTTCAATCTCTCTTTTGTATTTTGTGGCCCTTCTGTCATGTATTTTTATGTACAATACAACTTATCAATGGGTTTAAAGTCGAGACTGCCAACTTGAGTGCTGCCAACGGATGCAATTACCGGATTTGGACTCCGGACGTGTATCCGCAGTGGCCCCTTTCCCAACGTTTTGACAACGACCATGGCTGCCTCATCATCGTCGAGAGCTCTCAACGCTATTCTACCTCAGATAAAGAGCGCTCCTTACGAGGCTCATCAAAAGGCCCGAACATTTGCTTCAAGATACGTGAAATCGGGACAGTATGACACTGCCATCGACGTGTTATTCCAGAGTGCGCGCGAGCTGTTCAAGACGGGCCAGGCTGGAAGTGGTGTCGATCTTACCGGATTTTTGTTGGACGTGTATGAGACGAAGGGAGAGACAGTAAATGATGAGAGCAGAGGTGAGTAATGCTGTTGGTTATATGTAGGAGTGGTGCTTGACTGATTCACGTTTGGGATAGGAAGGCTTACGCAGCTCATTGCATTGGCTGGATCGGAGGGGGCTTGGAGAAAGACGATTATTGATAAATCTATAGCGTGAGTTTCTTTTTGGTTTAGTGCTTGCAATTGACGCTGAATCGTATCAAGGTGGTCATCTAAACATGGAACCTGCCCAGCAGGCGATCCTGATCTTCAACACTACGTCGGTGAGCTGCTTTACAAAGGTTGGTGAATCGGATACTCTTTTCTATGTCGAAATTGAAGGTAGTGATGTAGATGGTGCATTCGAGACTGCCGAACCGCACCTGCTTGCTTCGGGGAAAAGGGATAGTGCTCGTCTTCTCGCGGAGATGTTCATTCAATGGGCTGCACTTACTCCTGGGGCATATGGAAACTTTGCTCTCCGAGGTATCATTCCGTAAGTGCGTCCAGACCTTTCTGACGCCCCCATGCTCATAATTCTCGCGACAGATACCTACAGAATGGGAATATCCTTGCGGCGAAGACGTTCATCAAACACTTCACATCTGCTCTTCCAAAGTCGCTTCTTCCAATTTCAAATTCTACTATATCAGTGGGAGATGTAGATGAAGTGGTAATGACCAAGGATTCCGTCGTGAACTTCGCTCAGATGGCTGTCTTAACTTGTCAAAGAGCACAAGGAGATAAGAGCAAGGTCATGCGCGAGAGTTGGGTGAGACTGTGTGGGACATATCAGAGTCGCGGTGGATTACTTTCAACTCCAGAAGTCCGCAGGGTATGTCGCCTCCTTTAACTAATCTAAAACGAGACTGACATGGCTGGTATACTTCTCAGGCTCTGAATGAACTCGCAACCCTTTACTTCGCTATCCCACAACCCCGCAATCAGGCCGCGAATCCATTCGGTGACATACTGTCTTCAATGTTTGGTGGAGCTCCGCAAGCCCAACCACAAAGAAGAGTATTGACCCCTGCCGCGGCCGGCTCACCTGGACTGGATTAGTGTATAGTAAGTTATGACGCGACATTGCGCCAAAATCTCTGACGATTGTATTAGGTAGACGTCGTTCGCTCAGGTTAAAGAAGATTAATAACGCCGTGTATTGTTCGACTTTTATTCGATGTTATCTAGTGGCGTCACGAACTGAAAAGAAGCCATACGAAAGCGTTGCTGAGCGATAATCGGTGTACGTCGGTGAGATTATCGGATGTGGGGCCCTTTAAGAAGCTCTCAGAAATGCTCGACCAAACCTGTTACGAGCCTTTTCACCAGATAGCGAAGGCAGGTCATATTTCTACTGGTTCCCTTTGGCCCGTCTGGTCGTCATTGGTTAGCACACTTTGGTAGCTCGTTCAGAGCTTACTATTTGAGTTTCATCTCCGACTTCTCTAGTCCTCAAGCATACGGCAAAAAAGAAGCTACTTTCCAAGTATGGTATATCTCCTCGTTATGTTTACCTCGACCAATGCTAAGCCACTGATCAAGAATCAGCAAATTCCCTCGCGCGCCAAATGCGTTCGCAAAAAGTTCACATCACGTCCATATGTCACATGCATCCTCCGTCATTGCATGAGTAGACCGCGCGGTTGATAGGGTCAGAGCCTCAACCGGTACCGGCATACTCTGCTACTCGAGGACTCCCCGCGTTTCTTGCAGTAGCTGTCCCTAGATAAGAGACAGTGAACTGTGACATGAGAAGAAAAACCTCCCTGGTTAGATGAATGCCGTTTTTACTTTGTTTAAAGTTTGGTTTAGCTATAATAATTATATAGCATGGAGCTTCTATTTTCTACTCAAGGAAGCCCTTGTAGAGATTAGACGAGAGTGGAACTTTATTTCAGAATCCTCATTCCAACGGCTTTCTTCCCTTATCACATTCCTGAGTGCATCAACGACATAGAACATGACTGCAGCTACAGATGCCCTTGGACTAAACCTGAACAGCACGCTCGGTGCTGTCTTCCTCGGTAACATAGCCGCAGCGATGTACGTTTCTTATTCTTAGAAATTATTTACACGCTAACTCGTACTTTAGATTGTATGGAATAACAACTCTGCAAACCTTCACGTATTACAAAACCTATCAACGAGATAGTTTGACCTTTCGATGGCTGGTAAGCATGTCCACAGTCATCCATTATTGCACGCCTGAACGTCAACTGTAGATTGGGTTTTTATGGTGGAGATAACTTTCATACTCTTCGAGTATACTAATATCAATAACTAACTTCTAATAGGTTCTTGGACACTATCCATATGGTCTTCATGACGCATGGGGTCTATTACTATCTCGTTATAGATTTTACAAACCCTTTGGCTCTTTTGAGACCTACTTGGTAGGGTATCTAACCATGCAAATTGGTTTATTTCTGATGACCAAAACGTACAACAGGAGTCTTTTGGTAAGCTCCTACTGCCAGGAATTCAATTCAACGCTTTTACCTCGTTTTCACTTTTAAGAGTCAAGTTTATATAACTGTAAGTTTCAAAAGGTTTCAGGATCTATCTCAACTATAGCTTTATTTAATTATAGTGCATTAGTGACTTCATTGTTAGATCGTAAGGTTTTTTGACATCTATATCATTGCCAGTGACTTCTTACCAAGAAGAATAGGATTTTCGCGCGAAGAGTGTGGATCTGTAAGAATTTCACATCCTATTCAAAGGTCATGCTGACTCCGCTTTAACTAGTAAGCGGCCGTAACAATCTCCTGGTTTTAGCTATCGTATGTCATCGAGTTATGACACTACTGTCTTTTCTGACTGTTTAGAAGATTATTGCGTCTATTTATGTTTTTGGTGAGTCTCCGTCGTATCAGTAGCTTTCGACTTCGCTCACGACGGCTCAGCAAGTGGATTTGGTTAGTCCGTGGTTTTATGTTTCTACCCCAGCTTGCTGACCGAACGTTTAGCATTTGCATGCCAAGGGTATGTGATATTACTTTAGATGAAATATGGGATCTGGATTAAATATGTTGTACCCAAGATTTATCGCTGGATCATATACAAATATGATTCAACAATCTGTGAGCTTCTAGTTTACGCTTGGGTTTCAGAGTTCATCCCTTTTACGCGTATTGGACAGTGGATGCTGTATTCTGGTCTCGGAACGGCCGTCTTCGCTGATGGTCTTGTAGCGGTCTCCCTCTGTATTCTTCTTCAGCGGAGCCGTACAGGCATCAAGTCGTTCGTACGCTTTCTTTTGACTCTTTAAGCACTATTCTCATGGAACACTCCTGAAGAACCGATTCTCTGCTGAACGTTCTGATGTTATACAGTATTAATACCGGTAAGTAACGCGCATGCTCCCGTCGAAACCTTATTGACCAAGAATATGAAGGTCTCCTTACATCGTAAGACCGTTCGATATAGTATGACGCCTCCAGCTCCCGCTAACAGCATCTTATAGGATATGTGCCACGGCTTGCTTCATTACGGTACGTACTCGGATACTCCAAAAAACCGAATCTAGGAAAACCAAATTGATCCTTGGCTCTAGTTTGCAATATGGCCACACGAATTCATCTATATGGGCATCTATTTTACATTGAGCAAACGTAAGCAATTCATTGCGTTGGTCGCGGATTTCCCTTACCCGTCATCCAGTTTTCGTTAACAATCTTCTTGCTGGTTTGAATTCCCGAGCT
Source organism: Crucibulum laeve (assembly GCA_004379715.1). NCBI lineage: Eukaryota > Fungi > Basidiomycota > Agaricomycetes > Agaricales > Nidulariaceae > Crucibulum > Crucibulum laeve. The sequence continues at coordinate 106,580 of ML213648.1, forward strand.
TCCTTACGGAGGCGTAACTCGGGAATGTCTACTATCCCCTTATCACCATCATCAGTTCAAACACTTTCCGTGGGGTTTCTTGCAGATCCTGAACCACCGATAGTCTCCAAGCCGCAACCGGTATGTCCATTCCGAACCATATGTATACTGTTTCTGAAAATTCGATTAGATCAGGTTTTCGACACAAGATAGGATCTAGATACCTAGGTACCGTAGTAAACGTCAACATATGTACTTTCTAGACATTCATGTAATATTGTGAGATATACCGTACCGTTGCGCAAGTCGATAATTCATTGTGCTAGCCTTAACCCCCGCGTGTGGCAGGGACGTCAATTTATTCCTTCACACACCATAATAGTGGCGGCAGATACAGTGTTATTGTCATAAAGGATGCGTAAGGGTAATGTTATTGAGGAGATCCATGCCAGCTTTCCTATAAGTATCCAGCGTGATCGTTGTTGGTATAAAACCGTCCCAAAATGTAAGCATCTGAGGGGACTGAGGTGTATACTTCGGCCATTGGGCGCTGAATCCTCCGTTGGGATTCAGTGTCACCACAAATCGAATAAGGTAATCGGTCAGCTCCTCTCCACCATAGATATTATAGAGGTCCGAAACATGCATCTATAAAGAGTGGTATTAGGAATACAACTTTCAGGATAATTCTGCTAGCTTACCGAGCCAAGGATCGGAAGAGTCTTGAATCGTTTGCTTACTGGACGAAAGGTTGCTACAATCAGTAATAGGTTCCCATCACGCTAGTAGCGTAGCTTACAATAAACCCAGGCATTCTGCTTGCCAGATCGGTTCTGCAAAAGCCAGCGGCGTGGGGCTTGAAAGATAGAGTCTCCTTGGAATGAGGCGAACCGCTTAAATTGCAACGATAAGGTATCTGTGAAGCCCGTATCGAACGGAGAACCCTGCGTAGGATCAGATGGATAAAGCTGGGCTAGCTGGTCAATGCTCGTGGAAGGTACCCCAAGTCCAGCCCATAGGGTGTTCTGGATGTATGTCTTAAACTGGGATTCAGTTCTAGGGCAAAGTCAGGTTAGTCAATCTGGAAAGATCAGCAGAAGGATCGACGGGATCTTACGTGACGTTGAGGGTGGAAAGAGAGAACAGAGTTCCCTCATCATCACAGTCACCTAAGAAGGACGCATGGTCAGATCCTGCAGGTCCACTACGTATTAGAGATACAAACACCTGTGACGAAAGGAATATTGGCTATAATGCCCTGCTGTATCAACTTCTGAGGATGATCCGTGAGAAACAATCCATCTGCGCGCGGGGGCCAGGCTAGATTTAATGACTATCATGAAGATTGCAGGTCAGCACTAACGGATGGATGTTATCACGAGAACGCCGACCTGATAATCAAATATACCAGGAGATCGATCAATAGCAGCCTTGAGAGTAGTATATGGAAGAGTTCGTAGGCACGCCAGAGTATCGGAGGTTCCGGAGCAGCCTGTCAGGGATACGAGAGCATCATAATGTTGCTGGCCGTTGGTTATGTCCCCAACCGGTAGTGGTGAACCCGATTGCATGAAGGCAGCACGAAATAAGCCCTCGGTATTACCGTTGTTAGCAAGCATATGCAGAGAAACTGATATTGCTCCAGCCGATTCACCCCATCTAAACAAGAAAGAGTGAGCTCGGATAGTAGTTGTATGAGCGGAACTTTTTACTTACATCGTCACTTTGGTTGGGTCACCTCCAAATGCTCCGATGTACTTCTGAATCCACCTCAAAGCCTGACGTTCTAAAGCGGCAACATTCAGATAGCTGTCTAGGGTCCATGGAAACAACGGTAACGTACGATCCTGTAGTCCAAGGTTACCTATTCCAGCTGCCTTGACCTCCTTGCTTGCTAAAAACCCAAATCCTATAGTGCCCGGAGATGTAGCGGGGAACAATGCACACATGTGAAATGAACGCACCTGAAAGCCTGATTGCGGGAGATGGCTGTAGGGATCGCACGCCAAATGATAACGAGAACCTTACCTGTAATTAACACTCACGTAGATAATGGGTGTTCCAAGGGCGATAGAACGATCCACTATAAGAGCCCCGTCATAACTAGCTGGAGAGTAAACGTGTAAGTCAAGCCTCTTTATTCTTTATGACTCACAGCGGAAATGAGGGAGTGCCACGCTCGAATCCGCCTTTCGATGTTAAGATTCGTTAGGAATGTTAGCGAGAGACATCTATGAATGAATTGGAGGGTCTACCTCCGTATATCCACTGTGATAGGGAGGTCAGATTCGTCACTGATGTTCTACATGGAAGACGCAGTTGCCAACGTACCATGACCACCGGTAATTTCGATGTAGATGTGGCAAGCGCAGGCTTCATCACGTTTATCGTTAAACCTTTTGCATGAGAAATTCATCAATGGCAATGTACGGTAATTATGTAACACAGGCACACACAGTCTTCGCTGTCCGGAAAGATGGCATTTATACCAGAATTTACGATAAAGTTGATAGTTTCTGCCGGAAGTCCCGGAGGGAGTGGCAGCCCAGTATTCTGTTGCGGGCAAGCAGGTCCAAAGGTGAGTGCAGAATGACTGCCTGTATATGGCGGGATGGTCTGCGGGAGACGGAGTCGTAAATCACCAATCCTACGGAAGCGGATCAAGTAATCAGTTTCGAAAATTGACGACATAAAAGCTAGATAGTGCAAACGTACGGCGCCTGGGCAAATGGAATGCCAAGGAACGTCGAAACGGTTCCAGAAGTTAGGCCAGTGAATGTCGCATTGTCGAGTATCACAGTGGGACCGGCAAGTGGCCCAGCGACTGCATCCCGAGCCAAAGAAGTTAACAGATATGATAGAATCTGTAGAATTAACATCACGGTGAGCAGTTCTTAACCTTACAAGACGAGATTTATATTACATTATCAACGACGTGACAAAAGAGATGACGAGGACGGCTGCGCTACCGCTACATACGTCGATAAAGAAGCTATATCACAAGGCTTGAAAACACGCGAACTCCTTCGGAGAGCTCGAGGTACTGCCAACCAAGAACAGAATAATGTTCGCACAAATCGTTGGTCGTCCCAAACATGGGGTATATGGCACCGGGATTGAGTGCAATTCCTTGTGACGAAATGCATGGTGTTGGCAGATCCATGACAGCGTTGCTTGGACGGTTTCTTTTGACACCTGTTCTGCGGGTTGTAACGGCACACTCCAAGGATAGATCATGATGATCTATTGAAGCATTTGGCATGTCCATGAGACGTAAGAAGAACCCAAAGATTCCTTTTTATATGTTCAAACTTCCAGGATGTTCCGTGTGGCAGGTCAGGCATGTGGAAAAAGTCATCTGGAAGGTGAATTTCTCTAATATTCCCATCCTGTTATTCAGGTAGACTTTACGCATTTGAGACGAGTAATAAAATCATACCACATATCATTTGTGTTGAGTTATTCCGACATTCAGCAATAGCCGAAAGAAAGGAAACAAACAAACGCTATTCAGTTTGGTTCGAGTAAGAAAGACCATTGGTTCCGGTTTTCGGGAGTTGACAATCACGTGATAGTCATCACATGTAGCACGTCCAGTGACTGTCACGCGTTCCCACTCACTTGTCCCAAACCGTCACAACCAAAGGTTGAAATGCCAATCTGTACGACCTGCAGCCAATCTATAGCATATTTATATACCGTATACGAATCTGAATACAACCTCCGGCTAGAAAAATGCGTTTGTTACATCTTCTCTCGCATTTTCCGTGCTTTCTGATGTCAATTTTTTCTATCAAAAGTCGCAATGCCGTGCTTTTGTGGATCCATACGTCGAACATGATACATTAACTCTTGTTCTTGATTTAATACTCCTCAAACGAGGTGTATATCGGCACCTCTTATATAATCGAGGAACTGATCCCAGGAGATTAGTTGGAAAATCAGCCTCGAATACATCCAATATCCAGAAATCCAATATAGAGCCGTCGGGACAGAAACCTCCACTGTTCGACGAAAGAGAGAAGGCTATTTATGATCTTTGGCGTTTAACATGCTTTATTGATAGTATATACAGAAACGCTGGCTTCTCACTTGTCACCTCGGAGGCGCCCTTATTTTTCTAGATGCTTGTATGTCTCCTTTCATTTCATCCTACTGGTTAGCTGTCCTTATCCCAATGATAACAGTTATTAGGTGGAGCTATCTGCGTGAGTAAACCAGGTTCATATTTTTTTTCTGCGCCTGACATACCGCAGATCCAAATCAGCCGAAAGATGTCTCGCCTTGGACTGAAGAAACTATTAAAGATTTCTTCCGGGTACTATTAGGAACCTTTGCAGGTGCGATCTTGGAATAGCTGGGTAACATGCCTGGACAGCTGATTGATCACGTAGAAACATTCGCATTCCAATCTGGAATTATCTTTGCGTGTTACATCACCTTGAAACTTGTTGACTGGCTCAAGTCATTCTGGTATTCGAAATCCCGATGCCAAGTTTCTGATATTCGACGAGAATTCAGGTGACTTATATGATTGTTTATCTGTAGGCAAAAGCTCACAATTCATGCAGGCTATCGCTAATACCACTGAGCCTCTTCTATTCATCGCTCATCAAATTGTTTTTATTATTCTTGTTGACGATCTGGGTGCCGAAGTCGACGCCATCTCCTCATCCTGGCAGAGAACTTCCAGAATGGACTCGAATACTCGGAAACAATACCACCCACATGAAAGGTGCTCTCGAGCTTCTCTATGACGATAGAATCGATCGGGAATGGATTGTTCGCAACGTATTAGGTGGGATGTCTGCTGGATTTGGGCTACGAAGTGCGTTAGAATCCTTACCTACTTCCCTCATCTTACAAGAATATTATTCAGTTATCCTTGATATCTACCCCTCATTCACAACGATGATCATACTCGCTGGATGGGCTTCGAAAACCCTTGTAGCGAGGCTAGTCAGCGACTGGGTTGGTGGTAATGAGGGGACTGGAGAAGCCTGGCTTGCTTACAGTATTCCATAAACGTATCCATTTCATAGTACAGTCAATTATAAAATTTAATATATAGTAGGAACGAAACAATTTATAACCCGGTAATCTCCAATGCCTATATAGCGGAAACTTACCTTTGAAGGGGCAAGGAAATAGTGATTTGGGTGGCACAGAGTGAATCCACTTATCTCTACTTTTGTCAACTTCTGACCAGTCATATTTCCTTTATGCAACACCGCCCACTCCACGCAGCATTTCTTATTAACCCAAGGGGAGCTTATATTCATTCATAACGTTGAAGTAGCCTGGCCCTAGAAGCGCAGGATTATCAGTTCGACGTTGACGGATGTTTCTTCCGACACGGGAGTCTAGTCTAAAATTTAAAGAGTTTCAGCAGCTCTCGAGGAAGTATTCATAGGTATTATATGCTTCTAGATGATGTCTGAACAGTGTTGAGCGAATAATATCCAAGGGGTTTTGGTACCATCCACTTGACTAGCGAGGCTCAGGTGATAATATGAATAGAAGAATCAGGTGTAACTTGGCAGCCATTAAAATGGAATGGAGAGCGAGCGAGATTCAGCCACATATTCAAACCAAATCTTGACAACTTCTTGAGGTTTGATAGGTGTAGTGATCTTCGTAGATGAGACGAAATTTCTGTCCATATAAGTATTTGCCAGTCCATACAGGAGAGGGTAATTGGAAGATGTTTTGTGAGAGGCCTAAGAGCGGGGGATGGGTAAGTACAGGCAAATGATAGAACGGATCATCTTACCGCGATACGAGGATAAGGATCTTCTGCTGGGACCGAAATTCTGTCAAGGGTTGTCTGCGGGTCCGGTCGCGTGGCAAGTGTGCTATGCTGTTAAGATCTGTGCGGAGATCGAACATTGGTGTATTCCTGTGAATACATGCGTAGTCAGTCGTTGATCGTAGATGAATTACAATAAAACTTAATTTGACATAGTAAAACATATGGGAGTGAGAAGTGAGAAGATAGGATCACCTTCCAAATTGCAAAAGATCATATGAGTAGCACGAACTACCACCTCTAAGGCTATCAGTAATCGACAAGAGCACTAGTGGTAGCTTTAGCGTGCTATGAATAGCGAATTAATGATAACACGAGGTAATATTTAAAACCCTTTTTTGGCGCTAAAAAGTCATAGCTAATCACATTTCAGTAAGTAGAACTTAGTGAGAACAGTTTAAGAAAAAGAGCTATTCCTTACTATCTATATCCATGATATCTGCGATCTTACTCGGCGTCATTAAGATGCTGGTAGAATGCCGACGTTGAAGGACTTCGATGCTGTATATATTCAGCAACGGCCTCTGTCATAAACTCGATGGCATCTAGCAGTGCATAAATAGGTTGTTTAAATGAATTGAAGTTAGTCTAAATGCGACATGAAGTTGAACTCCTTAGCTCTATTAGTCTAGTAAATTAGTACATTATTCCACCTTTAATTCTTCTTGTGGACACCGATAAAGTCAGATACCAGTCGGAGAAACTCAGCCGGTCTGTCAAACGAATTTTAGTGATCAGTCAGAGCACAAAAACCAATTAGAATACACACCTCTCTCCATGTACTATCAGCCCAACATTCGTCAATGAATGAAATCAGGAGAGCAGAATGGAATACGCACCCCAATGTCCCGCATCAAGCTCCGCCATCTTCATATTCGGGAAGAAGCTATGGATCGCGGACATACTATGGCGGTTGATATACGCGCTCTGCGTGCCCTTGATGAACAGCGTCCTCCCTTTGAACTCTCTCTCTCCAGGCAGATACGGGAATGACCCAATTTCTGGGATGGCGTCGTCAAGAATATCCAGCGGCACGCGGAACCTCGCATATGGATGCGCCTTGGTGATCGGGCAGAGGTTCGTGAGGAGGAACATGCGGATGGTTGGATCTGGCTCGTAATCTCGCAGGATCTTCTCCGCATCCTTCTTCGACGTGACCTTCAGGCTCTCAATCTTCTTCATCCCTTGGATATACCCCTTGAACTCGGGAGAAAGCTCAGCGCGGGTTGGGGAGACGTCAGCGACGATGAGACTAGAGATGAGGCCCGAGTCGGAGACGTCTGGGTGGAGAGCGAGTGACATGGCTGCTTTACCGCCCCTGCATGGACGATGAGTCGTGGTGGACTGGTTCCAGGTGAAGCGCTTACATCGAATGCCCGAGCAGGTTGACTCGGTTGAGACCGTTTTCCTTTATGAAATGAAGCACATCCTTCGCCATGTGGGTATAGTCCATTGGTCGTACGTGTGGAGATTCACCTTGGTTTCTGAGATCCTATCTGTGCGTTAGAGCATGTACTAACAGTAGAAAAGCGCGTACTCACCAGAGCATAAACGGGTATATCTAGCTCCTCCATAAACTGTTTAGACAGTGAATTCCAATTCCTCTTCGAACCACTATCTTTGACTTAATGAGCGCTGCTGCAGCTTAGAGTTGAGAACGTTCGTACAATAGCCCGTGAAGAATGACCAGTGCACCAGTCATTCGGTTTCCATTTTCCGGAAGCTTCAGGTTTGAATCCAGTTTAATAACATCAGTTACGCCCGAGAAAGACCTAAGCTGTACTGTTGGACATGTAAATGTCTTTGGCATGCGCTGGAAATGAACACTTCTGGTTGCATTCTTTGCGAGTCGACTGGTGCTTGTAACTTTTCGAAACATCCTCCGAAGCTAGAGTGACTTCTCCAGTCCTGCTGGTTTTCTGGGTATCCTGAGCGAAAACTAGTGAGTGCTAGTTTGAATTGAGGGTATGGGCAGGAAGGAAGTCAAGGTTATTAATAAAGAAATTATCCCGGTGTTCACGGTCGCGTATTTGTTCCAATTTGCCAAGATCTTCAGTTAATCTCAGATACATAGGCGCTTGGTCGGAAAGTTGGGGTTATAGCCTCTTTAACGAGAGACAAGGCCTAGGAATGAACAAATGTATGTATTTTGCATGTAGGGATAATGTCCATGTTATGAATTGTGCAAAATACTAGGACTGTGTTATAACGAAAGTCCATGGAAGTGTCTAAGCAGACGGTAGAGAAATGTCCAAAGGTCGTGTAACTGTCCATCAAAGTCATGTCAAGTCCAACGTAATCAGTAAAGATTAACCGCAGTTGAAGTAGTTGCCTGGAATGACGGCTGGACAGCCTTGCGTATCTAACATCGACGAGATGTGAGTAAAAGTGGTGAAAGAAATCGTGGCAAGCGACATACCTTTGTTCAGAGGACAGTCATTGAAGTCATCACAGCACTTGATACATGCGCGGTTATCGCTAGGCTCAACCAGTTCCACGTAGTGGTTGTAACTTTCATGAATACTATCAGTATCTGAGGGTGTTCATCCCAAACTAAAGCGAACGTACCCTAAGCACTTGCTTCCAGCCGGATTTCCAAGCCCACCATCGCCACCACTCGAATCGTACTGTCCACCGCCATCACTGGGATTAAGTCGGCTGAGGAGTTCCGGGCGGATACATCCTGTCACTGAAACAGAAGATTAATATCAATCACGAGCTCGAAAGTGATATGCATCCTGCAATCGAGACAGGAGAATCACTGGCACTTACACTGCGCGTAACGCTGGCCAGTCGGACCATTGCCAGTCTTAAGCGCGACATTACTCCAGAAGTTCGCTGGGAGTTGGCCTTGTTGAGTTGAATATCTGCCGCTGGGAGAGCAGTACGTCTTCATGCCTCCAGGGTGCTCACTGTCACCAATGTTGGTGTGTGGATCACTAGAAAGATACCTTCAGAACCGTGCTTCGATTGCGACAAATGATGGTTAACGCGTACCGAGGCATAATCATGCTGGATTTGCAAGGTTGTTTAGAAATCTTGCGCAAAAAAGCAAAGTGGCAGAACATACCAATAGTTCTGGGCATCCGTAACATAGACGATATTATCCACAGCCTGTCTCGCCTCCAACTCCCTCACATCAATAGCTGGAGAAGCAATAGCAGAAGGCAAGAGTGACAAGCAAAGAGCACCCAAAGCAGGAAAAAGTATCTGAATCATCATGAGTCGTAAGTTTCTTCACAGGAGAGATAGATATTAGGTATATTTAGAGAGGTAGGAAAGATCCAACGAACTGTGGCAGCAACTACACAAGCGTACTTTATACTCCATAACTCTGTCGTATATGCGGTGTACACTGGCCGTCCCTTGGTCTGGAGGGGATCAGATGGTCCTCTAGTCCCTATTCTAGCCGCATTTGTGACATTGACGGTTTAATATGTCTCGGGAGCGTCGGATACAGGCACGGAGAACCATGTGCTTTTCCCTGGAGCGCTCTCGTTGCGTACTAGCCTTGAAGCACGACCAGGATTATCAATTAGTCATTCCAAGAGGGATGGAAACGCGCAAGTAAGGAAATAAAGGAGAATTTGACAATGAAATGGATTTGAGATGGCTGGCCCGAGATAACGACTTGGAGGAAGACAAGTCACAGCAGCGAAGAAGTCAATCGTGGTTTGTATGCGAGTTGATCAAAAATCACGACCCTGAAAAGGAAATTAAGTCACGAGTTTCGGAAAAGCTTGGCGTCATTATCGTCGTTGTGCAGACTTCAGAGGCTACTGTAAATTGACTGTAAGCTGCGTGTAGTCTAAAGGGAACTGACTTCTTTGACAGTGTGCATGACGAGAATGAATCACCAATAATTAAACATTAGCTGCTATATTCAAGAAATAATCCCGCTGGGATAGATTATAACCACTTGTCATCATGGCTGACAGCAAATTACAAAATGAATGGGAAGATTGCCTTCCTTCCCCGAGGGTACTCCTTCCCAAACTCCTTCATGTAGTTCCGGTGTTTCTTGAGGGCCCAAAGCGACATGGTGACAGTGCCAAAGACAAAGAATATCCAAGCTTCAAGAAGTCAGCAACGAGTTTGGACGAATTTAGAACAGTACACATACCAGCAATGCTGTTGGTCATTCCACAAACAACAAGCCAGCCAATGACCTCGAAGAAGTAGTTCGGGCACGAGACTTGCGTAAACCCGTATCCATAAGGGACCTTGCGTGTGCGCGTTCCGGCGGGGCGGAGGTTACGCAACGTGAGGTGGGTATGGAGATTCGAGAGTTCCGCGAACTGGTGGTATATGTATAAATGAATAGAGGAGTGTGGAGAGGAAACGACGACGCACAGCCCAAACACCAGCTGCTGCCCATAGGAAGGTTTCGTTATTGCGGTAGGTGCCAACTACGTATGGTGATGTTGCGGAGTACTTGGGGCGGTAAACGTCAAATGCGAGGAACAGGCCTGAAGAGAGTATGAGTGAGAATAGATGAAACGGTGGCTATGGTAGGCACATACCGCTGAAGATGTGGTAATGGGCCGAGCTACGAGAGAAGATGAGTTATGAGTAAAGAAATGCAGGAAACAACACACTTTTTGAAGATGTTACGGAAGGGCATGGTTCCATGCGAGAAGCGATGAACACTGTACAGATAATACGTCAGCGGTGAATGGGAAGGTGTAGAGGTAGACTTACAAGACCGTCTCCAGCTCACGCTTGATGAAATGGAGCATCACGAACGCGAACACGTATCTGCAGAATTGTCAGCCCAAGCAATGGTACAATGCCCAGAGGACGCGTACTTCTGCAGCTCGCTGTGCTGGAAACTCCTTCCGTACCAAAGACGAGGGAAGTAGTAGAATATAGGGTGAATGATAAGAGGACCAACCTGGACATTACAACGTCAGTACCAGCGCGAAATGCGCGAAAGTGTGCACTCACGTATTCAATCAAGAACACTGTCCTCCAGCTCACTTGGGCTCCAAGATCCTTCACCTGGAGTTCTCCCCCCTGAAGCTGTGAGCCGAGGAGTGTGCTGAGCTTCGTGTCATCACTGAGAGCCTTTTTATCGGTTTTGAGAGATATTTTCTGTCTTGCGGAGTAAAACTATACGGTATAGTTAGCAATGATGTTTACAGTTGCATGCACTGGCTACGAAGCCTCCATGTTGACCACGTCTCGCGTTCAACTGCTGTCATGTCGTTCATTCAACCTTCAATAGAATCCGTCGCAGACGAAATAGCCCCACAGCATCCACCAAAGACGAGCTTCAATTGTAGAACTAACACGGACCTTAGGAAATTTTGCGGCAATGGATGCCTTTACATCCGCCACGGTGGTATCAGAGGTGACATCGATGGTCAACGGGAAGCCCTTAGCAAATGAGGGGGGCTTAGATGCAGAGGAGATTGTGAGCGACACCATGTTGTTGTGGGCGTCGCGTTTGACGTTGCAACAGGATGTTGGGCGAGTGCAGGATGATGAACACGGTTGAAATCGTTTGGCGCCCTCTGATACGTGCGTGTCGCGTACACAAGAACAAACAACTGCCTTCTCCCGACACTCACCTTTGGTCTGATATCTCCAGACGCTTTATCGATATTGGGACACGGCGACTTCAAAATATATTGCATAAAGTAACGAGTAAAATCATGACTTGAAATGGGTATTATAACACTCCAATCAGCACTCCTGTCCCTCGACCTTGCTGGCAACAACCTCGCAGCGACGGACCTCCGTTGTTGTCTCTTTCTCTAAAAAGCTGCCAGTGATGGTAGTAGAATTCACAGGGCTTTGCTGCAGTACAATCCGAGTTCTATTGTTGAGTGTATATCGAGGCCACGTCGGCGATCTCTTCAGCTTGAACGTATTCGGATTTCCTGCACGAACGAATGAAATCCAGTACGCAATCATCTCCTCAGCGAATGAAATCTCGACAGGATTCATCGGTGAGAAGGTTGTTGTTCCATTAAACCTTGAGTATCATTAGTATTCTGAAGACGACTTCTAAAATGCTGACATACCCGCGATTGGTCCCTCGGAATAAAAACCAGTTTTCGGACTCGTGTGTTACTCCTAGGGATGGGTCCTGTGTCGGGTTCCTCTGGTTATAACGATAGGTCCAAGTTTTTACACCATGATTATCCATAGCCGTTCCCATGATTGTTCTCTGAAAATATTGTTAGCAGAATGTCAAACTGTCTAACGGATGATTGATCACGTACGGCACACCTGAGCTCCGAGTCTCCAATTACTGTCTGGTTGCGTAACAAATCAGAAGCAAAGTCTTCTGGTGCATATTCCTATCAAGACCAAGTCATCATTAGAATAATGGGTATTGTCAAGATTCTTAGAGTATCTTACTTTCGCGATGTCCTTGACATCCGCTTCCGGTAAGGCCGGGAAATACGTCGTCAAAGCCTCCGTTATGTCAAATGTTGGGAGAATCGGGACAGTTTCGTTGGTCGTCGATCTATGGAGCGTGTTCAGCATAGTTGTTCGTCAACTTTTAAGAATTACGAACCCAACAATCAAAGGAACCTTGGTGAACTGTCCCGCTTGAATTAGCTTGGTGGGATAATCTGTGATGTACTTCCCATCTACGACGACGCGGAACGCTTTGTACTCACTCCCGTTACTGTTCAACATGTGGGCATCTTCAAATAACAAGAGTAAAATCTAAGACGCACAATGCAGGTGAGTTGACCGCGTCTTGAGCACGAGCGATAGAGCTGATATCCGCTTTACGCAGGCAGGCCAATTGCAATGCTACAGGCCCCGTTCCACATCCAACGGCGTTGGCAAAGTATTCGAACATCGGCTGACATTTTTTTCAGTTGCTTGATTAGCTTTAATTACTGATTAAACATGCCTTGTTCTGCTCGGGAGTTGGTAAGGGTGTCCTATAGACGCTCTGTGCGATCCCGCTTGAAAACAGTCCCTTGCTCTGCTTGATGACCAGATGGAGTTCTACAAATGTTCCGCCTGCGCTCTCTCCGTTGATGGTCACTTTCTTAGGGTCCCCGCCGAAGGATGCTACGTTCTTCTGCACCCATTTGAGTGCCTCTATCTCGTCAAGGAGGCCAGCATTGAAGTCCCCGTTGCTGCTATCCCGGAACTCGGGGACTGACAGGAAACCGAAAGCAGCAAGACGATACGCAACAGTGATTAGAACGACATTAGGGGTTTGGTTCACCCAGTGATCCATTGGATATGTCGCGGGGTTACCGAAGAAATAACCTGGGTACGAGGTTAGTCTATTGATTGAAAGTTAAAGAGGCTTCATACCTCCGCCATGGAAATAAACTAGTACAGGGACTACATCAACGAATGAAGGTTAGTTAAATGCCCTCTACTTGAAATTTAACGCACGCTTATCGCCCTTCTTCACGCCTACAGGGGCATAGACATTGACCTTCAAGCAGTCCTCACTTCCAGCGCCACCAGCATCTCCCTCTTTAATCATTCGTAAGTAGCAGCTCGTAATAAATAGGCAAAAAACTCACGCAAGGACGAAGCTTGTATACACGGTTGAGCATATGATCGAGCATCGACTACGCGTCCATTTGCATCCACCGAGATCCTTGTCTCATTCAAAGGGACTGGGGCGCGGAAGCGAAGCTCACCCAACGGCGGCTCTGCATATGGAATACCAAGATACGCGACAGCGTTCGGGAACGTGTGGTTTCCGAGATATCTTGCATATCCCGTATCGACGATATTTGAACCCGGGGGTTTTATAGCGTTGGCCGCACTGACGATGCTCTGCAGAAGGAGAGCAAGTACCGTGGAGGCGAGCATTTTGGAAGTCTTCCTTTCTCCATTTTATCGAGCTTTATACTGTTCATAATATTAACCGTCATGCCTCCATCAATCAGGGTTTGGTAGCTAACTGAATAAATCCGTTGCGCACCCGACGGGTGTTGCTCCACGTACTGGCTCATCATCGGAGAGGTATTCACCGGCGCACATGCGCTCAATAAAACGGAAATGGTACTTATTTATTGCAGAAGAGGAGATCAATTCCCAGACGGTCTCGCTCGGCAATTTTATCTGCAGAAAATGGCGTTCTACGGGCTGCAGCCGCACTTAATCATAATGTGATAATCAAGAAGCTATAAAATACCTATATAGGGCTACAGGTAGCGATCACGGAGTTTGATGGCAAGATTGGTAAAAGGGGTCACTGACACTAAGGTCTCTGGTATTACATTTGTTCAAGTGGCTGAAGTTGGTGATATACATGTACGAATGTGGATACTCCACCATGCTTAATTTTGTTGAATATCGACTTTGCTAGCCACAACTGCACATCTTTCGACCTCTTTTAGAGTCTCGGATTCAATAACGCTGCCGCTCTTTGTTGTCGAGTTACTTGGATCTTCTTGAAGCACAATACGGGCTCTATTGCTCGTATAAGGAGCCCAAGTGGGTGATCGGGCTAATTTGTGAGTGTTTGGGTCTCCGGAACGCACAAACGAGAGCCAATAAGCAATGAGCTCTGCAGCAAATGATTGTTCTGTCGGTGTCATTTGGGTGAAGGTAGTAGTTCCGTTAGTTCTGCAGAAGAGAAAGAGACCCAGTTCCTTAACCTGATGCTCATTTAATTTAACCGTATTCACGTACCCAGTATTTGTACCTCGGAACATCATCCAGTTTTCAGATGCATGTCCAACACCGGATCCTCCAGAGGTGGGATTACGCTGATTATATCTGTACGTCCAAGCTTTAGTGCGAAGAGCGAATGCAGCGCCCAATATCGGTCTCTAGTGTGCATGTCAGATTCATGTATATTGCAAAGTCAGTGAACTAAATGAACGCACAGCACATTTAAGCTCTGATTCTCCTGTTATAGTTTGGAAGCGCAGAGCATCCGAGGCGAAGTCAGTCGAGGGGTAAGCCTGAAGAGAAAATATATGTATGGCATTGAAGATATGCTGTGGACATACTTACTTCGAGTATAGTGTCGATATCAGCAGTTGTAAGCGATGGGAAGAATGACTTTAAAGAGACGGCAGGATCTGTTCCTCCTGAAAGAGTCTCGTTCGTGGTCGCTCTAATAAATGTTAAGACCAGCAGCAAAGTCAATTATAAGTCGCATACCCAACAATCAAAGGAACACGGGCAAACTTTCCAGCTAGAATCGACTTTGTGGGAAACTCCGTGATAATCTTACCATCCAGTACAGGATGGAAAACGTTGTATCCAGAAGCCGTACTATAATCGAGAAAATTAGTTGAAGGAGGAGGCAACATACAGAAAGGAAGTATACAATGCAGAGCTAATTCCGGCATCTTGGGCTCGTGCCAGTGCGCTTATACTCGCAGTGCGCAGACAAGCAATTTTATCCAGCGCGGAGCCAGTGCTGCAACCTGCACGTTCGGCGTAGAAGTCAAAGAGAGGCTAAACTTGGATTTCAGTACTAATTATTGAAATTGATTGGAAAGGACATTAAAATACCTGCTGCTGCTCGGGCGTAGGCAGAGGTGTCCTAAAAACACTCTGAGCAATAGCCCCAGAGAAGAGTTTCTCATTCTCATTTGCAACGAGATGAAGTTCGACCGAAGATCCTCCAGCGCTTTCTCCATTGATAGTAACTTTTTGAGGATTCCCACCGAAGGAGGCAATGTGTTGTTTAACCCATTTGAGAGCTTGGATCTGGTCCTGGAAGCCTGCGTTCAAGTCGCCATTGGCAGGACTACGGAATTCGGGTATAGCTAAGAACCCAAAGGAGGATAAGCGATAGTAGACCGAAACGATCACTACATTTGGGCTTTGTTGAATCCAGTGGTCAAAGGGCCAGTTAGCCGGGTTTCCATACACATAACCTTGAGCGATATTACTTGAATATACAAGATATACACAGGATAAAACTCACCTCCACCATGGAAGTAGACAAGAACAGGTACTTATGAATATCGTATTAATATTAGGAAATTGAAATTGAGATGCAACCGAAATATTACTCACAGTTGCTTCCTCGATTTGCTCCAACCGGTGCATAAATATTAACTTTCAGGCAGTCTTCACTACCGGCACC
Organism: Crucibulum laeve; assembly: GCA_004379715.1. NCBI lineage: Eukaryota > Fungi > Basidiomycota > Agaricomycetes > Agaricales > Nidulariaceae > Crucibulum > Crucibulum laeve. Next base: position 122,413 of record ML213648.1, read on the forward strand.
TCCTGCGTCGCCCGCTTAAGGTAGATATTATTTAAGAAGGTAAACATGATGATATTGTACAAACAAACCTCCAATCGTTCCTTGAATACAGAATTCAGGATTATTAGTCGCATCTACCACTCCTTTGATAGTTTGAGAAATTCGAGTCGTGTTCAAAGGTAAAGGTGCTCTGAAACGTCGATCTCCGACGGGAGGTTCTGCATAGGGAATGCCCAGGTAAGCAACAGTGTTCGGAAAGCTTCTATTCCCTAGGTATTTCGCATAGCCAGTATCGACAATATCTCCTTGTGGCGTTGAAAGCGTGAGGAGACTGTTGCGAAACACGTAGCTTCCAGCAAGGACAACCACAGCAGAGAGTAGCATAGTGTGAGGCGATATAAATTTAAGCGATGTCCAATTGGGGTGCATTTTATATGTCCTTGTTGCTCCACATGGACGCGCAGATTGAGTGTTCTAAGGAGATATACCAGCAGTGCTCTGCATCGTCACAGGGAAGTCGTAGGAGAGTGTCCAGAAGCCAGCATCACAAGCCAACGACTTCTCCATCACGGGATCCACGAAGAAATGACAGAAACTTTCGCGCAGGGCAGATCGCGAGAATAAATACCCCAAATCCGTTTTATTGACAGTTTCCAGAAGCAATGAAAGCAAATTGTCCGAGATTTATCCTAAAACCATCTCCACCCATCTGTGCTAGCAAGAGCTCGGAGTTTACAAGAACGTCCATAAAATGGAGCAAGACTAACCTTGCGTAGTACGTATGGCCTCAAGTTAACTGAATGATGTAGTCGAAGAGCTGAATACCTGACTTATAATTTTATTGATACGCGAAGGACCGGCCGGGACCGGCCCGCATTTAGCGGCGACGGTCATGTGGAACGAGCCGAAATTGGAAAGAAGTTTTGAGAAAACACATGGCTTAAACACAGCACAAAGTCATAGATTTTTCCCGCGGCATATTTTGAGAAGATTTGAAATTATCTGACATTATCCCCACATTATTCTTTTAAACATTCTCCTCATAGCGCAGTTTTAGAAAATTTGAGATCGTCTTACATTTTCCTAGGAGCAAAATCTTGAACTGTGCAATGATGATCTGATTTTAAACTTTACTCGCAAATTCGAATATAATTGTTAAAGTTATTGTTGTAATTGAAGAACGGTTTTACTCCTAAATATTCTCTAGCGACGCCCTTTACAATTCCGGAAGGTCAAATTTGATCTTTACGAAACTCACTAACTTCGAGTCTAAAGGCATTGCGAATAGTATTCTAGAAATATATGGATCATCAGTGAACTCAGAATTTGGATCGAGCTTCAACTATTCTCACCGTTGGACTTTGTGCAGACACCTTGAGCGCACGTAGTGGGACCACTAAACAATACTAAGCGTCAGAACCTGGCGCAAAAAAGAAGAGTTTTGGAATAATTCACGTGTATCCAGTCTGAAATAACGGGGTCATATATCAGTTGAGAAATAATAGTGTTAGAATCTTTTTTTAGTGACTCACGCCGCCACATTGTCCGTATAAAGCGACACTGCCGGATGCACCGCCAGATCCTCCACCAGTACTTCCGCCGCCTGAAGTAGGAGGAGCGCTAGCTTTCCCAATGGATCCTCCTGCGGCGCCAGACCAGACAGCCGGACCAGGAGCTTGATAACTGGTGGCAGCAGCTTTGTAGAGATTAAATTGGATACCTGGAGTAGAGTCAGTGTACGTTCCTGCGTACAAATAGTTAGATTTATCCGTTTCTATTAATAAGGAGCTCACCTGGGAATGAGGTCCCTCCAGGAAGTGATTGGCTTCCGGAAGAGGTGACCTTTATTTGAACACAGCTAGGATAGACTTGAATACCACGAGTACCCGCTTGAGAGTAAAGTGTATCGGCTTCATGCAAGCCAAGAATCTCGGCTATCACATGGATGAATGTGTTTACACGCTGGAAGCAAGGATTTAAAAAACCCACCTCTAAGCAGATAGTCCCCAGCAGGAACGTTGGGTATGATGACACCATGTTGGCCTCGAGCAGCAATCAGGCGATCGACTGCCCATGTACCACCATAGCTATCTGAAAATATCTTTGTCCAAGAGGTTCCTGAAGAGGGAGCCATGTAAACTTGAACTGATTGCATATATGTTAGCGATGCTGGGATACAGCGCCAGTAGATATCGACTTACCGGGTCCTTTGTGTGAATTCTCAATAATATCGTCGTTACGACTGAGCTGAATATCAGAAATGGAAAATAAATACACTCGAAGGAGAAATACCTATCATGGTACCATTCAAAAGTCAACTGGTCTCCGGATTTGACGGACACACTCTGCGAAACAACTATTCACTAATGAGCAAATGTTGTATAATATATCATGCAGTCAGGCTGACCTCGGTTGTTTACATTGCAAGCCATGGCACTAGATTTGAGGTCCTTCACAGGATAGTTACTCGGTGGGGAACGAATCTACCCAGGGGTTGCATTATAAATCGTCTCAAAAACGGTAAAAGGAATACTAACATAAACATTTCGACCATCTCCTTGAAAAACACCATTGATCCAGACACCGTAGACTGTAGTATGAGCTACGGCAGTAGCGACTACAGACGCTAGAGCTAGGACTTGAGTGAGCTGCATCACGAAAAATAATTCACCTCTGCAGGGATGAACGAGGTACCATTTCAGAATGCTTCCGCCTTTTATAAGGGGAAAGGCTGCCGCAAAAATATCGCACCAAGCTGACTTCTTTCCACGCCGTGATACTGCCAAGCTCATGTTGAATATCCGTAAAGATAATCGTCCGAGGAAGCAGCGATATTGGGTTCATAACATCTGAGAGGACTCACGGATCCTGAATTTGGTGATATAGTAACTGGAGTCAAGGATACTTACATCGAATTACGCCTTACGCTGTACGGAAACTAGCTAATGCAGCTATGATCGCTTGATATAAATTATAACTTAAAGTAAGACTATAGGATCCAAATTACATAAGTCTATCTCTGCTATGAAATTTCTGGACACTCACCAATTCGAACATAATATGTTACACTACTAGAAGATTAAAGTTTGATCAAGGAGTGTAGTGGAAATGATGGCTATTCCGAGAAATAGGCTAAATCTGTTTCGACATCGTTTTGATTCAAATGGGGAAGTAGACTCAACTTCGATACTTCCGAAGTAGCTCAAGAACTATTGAGTCACCTTGCCAAGACTTTCATGGATTCAACGGCAAACTGACATTGAGATGCTTCTTCAGCCTTTCATTGGCTGTGTCCCAGGATCCATCCGGAGTAACTATTTTGAATACGGCGTAGGATTATATCATTGAGTAGTCCCGAGAGGTTTGATCCAAAGAGACAAGACTCAACGGAATTGTTGAATGACTGATCAGGCAAAAACGTGGGACGAGGTGTTGAATGATTTGAATTACAAGTTACGCATCATATTTATTCGCACAAATCCACTTTTCCCAGTTTCGAAATGATGTCTGGGAGGAGGGATTAATCAGATCAGGCACTGCGTGTACCATTCTAGAGTATTCAAAGTTATTTTACAACGAACTGGGGAGAGAAGTCACGTAAGTCCTCACCGATCTCTGTTGGTAGTCTTGCAGGCGCCTTGAGCACAAGCAGCACAAGCTATTGCGTCTCTATTCGTTAGGAAATGTTAGTACAGGTAAACTAAATCCACCGAATAAAGCACGTGTATCCGCTGTGATTCCAAAAGGCATCAGAATACATTGTATATCGTTTAGGCAGGACCCGTGCCCCGCTGGTAGGTTGATGAGTGGCAGTGTCGAGGTACGAACATTACCAATAGTGAAGGTCAACGTTATAACTGAGCTTCGGCCTGGAAATACTAACGCATTCAATCGAGCCTCCGCGAGCAGCAGACCAAACAGTGGGGCCTGGTGCTTCGTAATTAGCGGAATCAGAGTAGTTGTAGAGATTGAAAGTGATTTTTGGGGTTGAATCAATGTAGGTTCCGGGGAAGACAATGCTAGCGACAAGGGTCTGCGAGCCGGATGATGTGATAGTAACCTGAACGCAGTTAGGATATATCTACACATTCCGAGCAGGGTTCTGAGTATACATAATATCAGCTTCATGTAGAGCCACTATCTCAGCTGAAACGTGAAGTAAGTCAGATCAGTCGGCGAGATCTGAAGATGCAAACTAGTATCAAAGGATGTAGTCTCCAGCTGAGAAGTCGGGGGCAATGATGCTGTGCTATCCACGTGGAGCAATGAGTCGGTCAACTGCCCATGTTCTACCGATATAAGACTCTTCAAAGATTTTGACTCAGGGCTTAATTCGAAGAGTTTAGCGCTTAGCATCTTTGTGTGGAATGCAACTTACCTGGTCCCTTATAAGACGTGGCAATAATCTCCTCGTCGCGACTACATGAGACATTAGAAGAATGTTGGATTTGAAGTGTAATAAACCAACTAGTCGGGATCCCATTCAAAAGTGACCTGATCGCCTACTTTCACAGCAAGATTTCTACTTGCCACTGAGACAAGTCAATAAGGAGGACCTTCGTTTCTCGTGAAATTGAATATTTCGGCCCTGTTGTTAACATTACAAGCCATCGCGCTCGATTTCAACTCTTTCACTGGATTATTGGAAGGAGGAGTGAATCTATACATGCGTTGGTTAACAATCTCAAAGCGACCAAGACTTGACGAAACATAAGAATTCTGACCATTACCTCGGTCAACGTCGTTAATCCACTCTCCACACAGTTTTATACGCTAGGGTGGTGAATATGACAGACACGAGGGCAATGAACGAGGTGATAGTGAGCATCGTGATAAGGGGTTGCTACGGGGTGATGTAACGAGTAAGGCGATCAGACTTTCGCTTGAGCTCCTTTTTACCATGGACTAACACGGTTCGTAGGACTTTCGAATTTATCGAAAGCATCCATAGCGACGAGCGCACACAGTGCTTTAGTACCTAAATTTTAACCGGTGAAGGCATATCTTGTGATGCATAGTTGCTAGTGTATATGCACCAGCAAATATGCACAATGTGTTCAAAGTGAAGGCCGATATTTGACGAGTATTAGTAGGCAATATCCACTGACCATAATCACGGGGTCTGGCGATAGAGAAGGCTTTAGCACCAGCCAACAAATGACTCAACTGGATTTACATACGTGCTTCGAATTTATATACTTATTCGCATCTGCAATGACGATTTCCTTGACAGGCTGCAAAGAGTTACTTCCGAGAAGAAAGGAGCATTGCTTGCTATGCATTTGGACTTCGCATGGTCTGACCATGCCTGAAATCTGCCCTTGTGTTCAGCATTCTCGGAGTTGACTACAGTAGTGTCGATCCATTTATCCGATGATGTCGTGATGCTGTTTTGAAAATCGCTCAGATTAAATGACGAGCATGAAGGACGTGGTCAAATTATAGGAAGATTTTCAGTCCCAATATTAACCTAAGTGTGTAACACTGTAGTTGGCATGAAGATATGAACGTTTAAACGTTTACCACTGACCTCGATCAATGACTTCGAACAACGCTCGACAGCAGTTCAAAAGTAGTTAGATCTTATAGGCTTGTTCTTGTTCATGAAATTCAGGAACATGTAAGGGGAAGTCATAGTGCATTAATGCGTGCAGGCTGATGCAACGTTGAGTCGTCGAAGCTTGAGAGTCTGGGGTAGAAATCGGGCAACTCCACCGAAAGCTCTCAGCCTTCAAAATTAGTATTCAATCTCCGCGACAATTCAGGTTTGCTGTGCCCACTGCGACACCTTCCGGATCCTTCCTTTCTGTCTTTTGGAAACTTGAAGATATCCTTAGAATCGACTCTAACACTTTCTCAAATATTCTGTGAATTTTATTCTTCAACCCCCAAACCTGCTTCTTTATTGCTGAAGACACGCTGCGGCTCGACCAGGCAACTCATTACCACTCATTTATTACGAGTCACTAGTCACATGCGCACAAGAGGCTTCGAAATCTAACTCGATTTGATGCTCGATTGAATTCTACTACTTTATCAACGTTGTTATCTACAGCACACCTCTTGTTGTCACTGAAGATACCCCTCCCCATAGTATGTGGCTCTCAGTTCTGATCTCTCTTGCACTGAGCATTCTCTTCGTGAATCAGAACCGTCTTTTAACTTTTATAGAATATCGCGATAATACCGTGGACCTTGGATATGCACGGTACCGTGGAAACCGTACCTTCCCGTCAACTGTTGCGTATCTAGGTATCCCTTATGCTGAACCACCGTTAGGAGAGCTACGCTTCCGCGCACCCATACCTCTCAACCTAACACGTGTATCCGAACTATCCAATGGGGTACTTCTACATATCAACGAATTATCGCAAACACGAAAGCAATAATGAAAGTTATTTGACATTTCTATACATAGCATAACATCCGTCTACGTAGAGAATTTATTCGTGCCTGCACAACTCCTCTAGCACATGAATGTCGAGAGCGGTGTTGGACTAAAGCCAACAGATGAAGGTAGCAACAGAATCAATCTGTGCAGGGAAATTCCCCTGAGGTTATCTTGACAATGCTCCAGTAAAGTCGCGTCGAGGAAATTCATCGATGAGAGACAGATTAACAGCCTATTTAGAAAATGGTCAAGTGTCTACGGGAGGCACTGTGAATACCATTCTGTACAGGAATAAGAAGGCCGGAATTGATGGAATTGCAAGGGTGGAGCTTACCGTGGGCATATTTGCATGTTCCCGTTGCACAAGCCGTCGGCCCACTAGAGCGAGGAAAAAGTTAGCGGTATTCTCAAGGGTGTGCATCAGTGCACGTACGTATATCCATTCTATAAAATAAAATAAAAGTTAAAATTTAATTGAATTAAATAATAAATTGGAACTTACACCTCCGCACTGCCCATAGAGGGGAGCTCCAGAGGTAGGAACGGCCTGGGCAGTAGAAGTGACAGGCACGACAGTCGTGGTGGGTGCAACAACAACAGTGGAGACAGACGAAGTCTTGGGGATGATAGCCTGGCCTGGCTGGCACTGGTAGTAGTAGTCTGTAAGATATCTTTCAGCACACTGAAGCATTCTTTAATGTGAGTCGTTCGACACTCACCGTTCAGGTAGTTGCAAGTACCCTCGGCGCAGGTGGTGGGTCCGGTAAAGCCGGTCTATAAATTTCGAACTCATTCAGCCCCCAAAACGCAAGGCATATAAAGAAGGAACTTACACCTCCGCATTGGCCATAGAGAGCAACGGCTCCAGTGTTGGGGGTGGTAGCAGAGCTAGTGGTAGCAGCCTTCGTAGTAGAAGGAACCACAGTAGTAGCAACCTTAGTGGTAGTGGCAACAGTGGTGATGAGGGGAGCCTGAATAGAAGTGGTAGTAGGCTTCAAAGAAGTTGTGGTGACAGCGGGGACAGGGGTGCCGATAGCTCCCTGACCTGGGATACCGACGCGACCGATAGAGCCACCATGAGCGCCAGACCAGACAGCGGGACCGGGAGGAATATAAGTAGAGGGGCTGGGGCCGCCGTAGAGGTTGAAGAGAACACCAGGAGTCGAGTCTGTGTAAGCACCTAGGAAGACGGCGCCTCCTGGTAGGGTCTGGCTACCAGAAGTGACGACCTTGATTTGAACGCAACTGGGGTAGAACTGGGCACCGCGGGCGGCGTTCTGAGTGAAGAGAGTATCACCCTCGTGGAGAGCGACGATCTCAGCTATCCGGAATTTATTTTAGCCTTCTATACGTGACCGGTAGATGGGAAATACATACCACGCATGAGGTAGTCGCCAGCGGGAACGTCTGGAACGATGATGCTGTGTTGACCATGAGCAGCAATGAGACGATCGACAGCCCAGCTGTCGCTAAAGCCATCCTGGTAGAGCTTAGTCCACGAGTTGATATCCGTAGGGGCCATGTAGACCAGCACTTCCTTGGGCATTAGGCGCATGTTGTAAAGTTAAAATAAGTTTGCATACCTGGTCCCTTGTGAGTAGGGTCGATGATATCATCATCGCGGCTGGAAGTATGTCAGTTTGCTGAGTGTAAAATATAAGCGACGTTGAGTTACTTGTCGTGGTGCCACTCAAAGGTGAGGGTGTCACCGGCCTTTACACTGATGGTCTTGGGGACAGCTGATGAATCATATATAATTAAAGAAAATCTTCATCAAGCCAGTCGGAGTCTTACCGCGGTTGTTAACGTTGCACTGGATCGCGCTGGACTTGAGGTCCTTGACAGGGCTATTGCTGGGGGGTGAACGAATCTTCAAAGGGTATCAGTTATTCAGAACTATATATAAGTGACTAGTTACACACGTATTGATTCCTTCCATCTCCTTGATCGACGCCATTAACCCAAACACCGTAAACGGTGGAATGTGCAACGGCTGTGGAGGCGGCAACAGCAAGAGCGAGGAAAGTGGTAAGCTGCATATTTAAAAGAATGAAGACGTTGGAGGCACAACGATAGTAGACTTAAAATGAGATAGAAAATGAAAAGAGTTGGTAGGGGAAAACAGAGACGTACCTCTGAGCTTTATACGAAGTGCTTGGACCCGGCTCCCGCGTATTATTGGACGGAAACGCGAAGAATAATTATCAGCACATTTTTGCTGGCTGCCAAGCAGATCGGACCTCCATGGACGGTAACCTTGCGATCAGAGGAATAAGGGCAAGAGGGAACTGTGATTTGTCATGATCATGAAATTTGAATCACAGTCCGACTTGGAAATGCTCCCATATCATTCTTTCGGAGAAGGCCTCAGACGAAACACTTCTATGGGCTATAAACTCGCCTTACTTTTTTTTTTGATTCGACAATAACTTGAGTAGTTTTGAATGCGGAGTTGCTTCAGTTAGGCGCAAAATCTAAGAATAAACGACAAAATGAAAATTGGAAGCCAAGTGCTGCAACCAACAAGGGTTTAACTATATGACGTCACAGATAATTGGTCAGCAAAGAAAAAGCTTCGGGGAAGAAGATTGCCGGACATGGAAAGAGATGGAAAGCCGACCCCCATGGTGCCTGAACGCGCGAGATTCATTGAGCGATAGGTATTAGGCGACGAAATTAATTATGGACAACGCGTAAACGGACAACGAAAGGATGCGAGTTGGGACTCCACGTTTATCGTCACAAAATACAGAGAGAATCTAATTAAAGAGCCGCAGACCCGGAATGAGGCATTACAAAAACGCGCATTCTGAGGACATTCATCAATAGTTTAGAAGAAAACGTAAGGAGGTTGACGGATGATGAGAACTGGTTGTTATCCAAGTTGTTATGGTGATACGCTACTTTCATCTTGGCACAATATCCGGCCAGGCTCTCCCCTAGATCTAGGTATCGGACTCCCTCCTCGACGGTAAATAAGCATTATGAAATTAGCGGTGTGTAGAATATACTTCGTAATCAGCAAGATATGCTAGTTCCGATTATATTCGAACAAATGGTAAACGTGAATCAGACCTCATTACTTTCAATAAGTTAGCGCATATGCATCAAGATAAGGATTTCAGGACTGCATCAGCGGGCAACACCGAGATATCTCCGTTCAGCATGAACAGGAAAGAGCATGCTAGCAGTCTGTCCGATCGAGATCTATAGGAATCCGATCCACCGGGAGCTAATTAAATACTACATGCTCAGCGCAGACTAAAATGAAACGGACTTAACGGCGACTCATAGTCTTCTAACGACGTCGAAGGTGAAAGCCATGTAGAATAGTTCAACGACCGTCAGAAATCCAATAAGATATATACAGTCGACCTGCTCATAATGTATAGCATCACGTGACGTTATACATTATTGGGGGGAGCTTATATGTCACGCGTGAACTCAAAATATTACAAATCTACTATATGGAGACCTAGATGTGACCGGTCGGCAACTTTTTAGATACTCCATTTGATATAATTCGGTGATTGAGGGTTCCATTTTAAACGCCCCCAATAATGTATAACGTCACGTGATGCTATACATTATGAGCAGTTCGACTGTATTACTACACCGCCAGTTTTGCGTGGTCCCAGATTGGGACCTGATTTGTGATGTCCGGCTTTGTAGGCCCTGAGATCAGAGCGGAGCCCATCTCGGTGCCCCATCGCCTAACAACTGGTCACCATATGATCCGGATGTCGTATTGATCTTCCATGCTGGTATGCTCATGACCTCGTATATCTAGAGACCAGCCTGGTTCCATTTACGGGGTCATGGAAAGGATTGTAAATAGTTTTAATAATGCGCTTTTTTCCTATTGAAATTTCTTTTGGATTCATATTCCGGCAACTTATATGGGGTAATAGAAGCGAATGCATTAAATGAATGTACTACATATACGATAACAATTGACGGCAATACTATTTAATATGCATTCCACCAATGGTCTCGTCTATGGCTCAGCAGGAAGGTCAACGTTGCCATATGCAGCTTGATCTGCCTGAAGAACCCGAACGAAGAATCTATGGGAGGAATGAGTGAATAAATAAACTCCGCAACGTCAAAGATCGTACACATACTTAGAGATCTTTTTGGCAGCCTTTGGATCATCTGCGTACGAAGAGCGAGTCTCCTCCAACTGGGAATCAACTATCTCCCAGTAGTTGGGGTTGTTGGGACCTGTCTCAATGAACACCTGTCGCTGGAAGGCAATGGCAGGATTAGCATAATATGTTACTAAGGAAGATAGAAGGTAGTAAACATACTAAGAATGCCACACGGGCCAGTAGCTGGACATTGAGGCGTACTTCGGAGCATCGCTTCTCAATGCGAAGGAGGCTCTCACCAAGCTCAATAATATTGAGGACTTTCAGCCGTTGAATCAACGACTGATCATCATTGCCTCTTTGTTTGGGGGTCCGAGGCTCATAGAGCGACTTCTCAAGCTATTAGAAGCACGCTGTGTGAGATCTGGAGCAGTCTGTGGGGAGATAGAGCAATCACATACCGTCCTCTTGATATCATAGCGTCTGTCAGACAACTTGTCACGTACACGCTTCAGTACAGTATCGTATGATTTCTTGTTGTTCTTGATCTCCGGAGTGAAGCCACTATTTGGATTGGCTTCAAGATACTCCTGTGTAATGAATTGGTGGTCATAAACGTCAATGACATATATAATATCACTTACAATGACAGCATTAACGGCAGTATTTCCTACATAACTGACAATGGTGGGGTTCATGAGAGCATTAAAGATGGCACCACCAATGTAATGCTATCAAATACATCAATAAGTGTTGCATTGTAATATCATGTATGGCATATGATTCACCTCAAGAGCTTTTGGGAGTGTGTATATCACATCGGGGGGTGTTAATGCAGATAGCTGTTGTTGAATCTCCAAAACTGACGCATAGATAAGGATGTTTTTCTCGTCATCAGACCGCTGAATCAAGGGTGAGATGCAGACTTGAATACACAGTTGAAGTTGACTTACCTTTGAGAACTTAGTTAAGCTTGCATGGTCGGCAACTTTAAGTTTCTTTTCACGGGCAATAGCATCAACATACTGGCTGATGTCGACGGCTCCTGCTCGCTTTCTGGGATTTCGGAATGGTGAATCAATTGAGCTGCTGAAGTCATCAGAGTTTGGAAAGAGCTGTCGGAAGTTTGTGGATACATGACTGGATGCATCAGAGGCAGCAGGGGTGTAATCGTATCGACCCTCTGCTGCTTGAGCAGCAGCAGCAGAGGCAGGAGATCGCTGTGGAGTTTGAGTGACAGGGCTACGAGGAGGGCTTGAACATGGCAGATCACGAAGCTGTTCCAATGTCAAAGGAAGTGCTGCCATGTTGAGAGCGAACTGGACCAGAAAGTGGAATATGGGGGATATGTCAATGGTTAAGAACTTAAGTTCAGAGCAAGCCGTTAACAAAAAAACTTACGAGGTGACCACATGCAATGCAGTGACCCATCACGTGTGGATAAATTCCAATTACCCCTTGGCACTGGCACTGCTGGTGATTGCGCTGGGACGATCGGATAAGTGTGCTCAGCACTGTGTGCATGCAAGAGAATTGTCAGCGCTGGTCCTGCAAAATTACACCTTATCAATGCCTCCCATTTGCAAAAATTATAGTGGTATGCATATGTTAAATACATTCATACACACCTTGATTATCTTTGATTTGAGTACAGAATTTGAGGCCATTCCAAGTGATGACGAGTTTGTAAAGTGTCGGGTATGCTCTGTTGGGACTCAAGATTTCAAGTTGCGAGTGAAAAGCAGGACCAGTCATTTAAAATCAGCAAAGCATATAAATCGACTTGGAAATGCTTACTCTGCTACCGAATCCAACATGGATGGACAGTCGAATATCTCGCTCAGTGGTTCCCAACATCCAGCAAGACTTTCTTTTGTTCAGCGCTTCTTGGTTTCGGATTCAGATGAAGAGTCCGATATTGACTCTAATGATCCTATTGAAATGGCTATATATGATAATGAAATCTTCGATCGCAGTGGTGACCAGATTATGCTTACCGCTGGTGAACTTCCAGAAGATCCTATGCGACAAAGGCTGCTGAATCAAATGAAGAATCTTGAATTTTATACAGATACCGATTTATTTGGGAAGAGTTTACTGTCCACAGCTCGGAAACACAGAGATATGGAGGATGTAAGTGATTTGACAGTGACAGATGCCGTTGCTGCAATGCAAGCCTTAGGTGATCATTCCATTTTCACATCACATGAGAGATGATTCTGATAAGTTTTTGAAAGGCCTTGAGGAACACAGCGATGAAGATGAAGATGAAGCTAATAGTCGTTGGAGCAAGTTCAATGGTGGCGGGAGGAAAGGAGATGATCCAGGTTGGATGCCTCATGGATCTAAAACGGCAAGTCACGTCGTCTAAACCAACCTGCCAATGCCACTTAATGTCCACTTCAGATGTTTATGCTGGATCTTATTGACAATTTACCACGTTTACGTCTTTCAGATGATCATTTAAAGACTATTATATGGGTCATGAGAGAATGTGGTACTCCAAATGTGCCTACATTTTCTGCTTTGAGAAAGCTACAGTCTCAGTTGACACGTGAAGTCGGTATCAAAACAGAACCTCATACATCTGCATTGGGAAACCAATTCTATATGAATCACCCTCTGGATCTGCTTGCATTAGTAGGTCAATATTTAATGGGAAATAACCTATCTAACATACAAGTCATATTATTTTTAGGACTGGGCCAATCCACTTGTTCGAAAACATATTCAGGTGTATCCAGAAGTTACTTCAGTAATCAAAGAAGTATGGCAGGCAGATAAGTGGCTGAAAGAACTGGATAACAACCAGCTATCACCAATGTGGGCGAATTGGAAAGATGATCCCCATCGTCATTTCTATGTAAATGAGTTAGCACAGCTCAAAGATGGAAGTTTTGTCATTCCAATTTGCTGGGTGATTTATCAAAAGCAAGAACATGCTGAGGTTTATCGAGTACATCATAGTGAAGTAGGAATTCAATTTGAAATCAATCAACTCAAATGCTCATATCAATATTAACAGTCCAGGATTTTCGATGTGGAGAGTCATGAAATATCATGCATTCCTGCTATTGAATTGCATCACAATTTTCGTGACCTTCAGTCCGTAGGATATAATTTTGAATTTACAGGTCAGTGGATGATTTTATTATATAGCTTGAGTTTGAGCTTATGATGAGCTATGGCTTAGATCCTAATAATATTTGTTCCTGGAAGGACTTCATGCCAAATCCTATTCGGAAAGTGGCAAAGGATCGTCCAGTCTTCTGTCTTCGTTTCATGGCTTGGTGTGATGATGTCTCTGGGAATGTCAGCAAGCAATACAATGCACACATGAATATGTACATTACAAATGCCAATTTACCTCACCAGAATCTGTCTCAAGAATATTTTGTACGGTTCTGCTCCACATCACCACACACCACCTCTTTAGAGCAATTTGATGCGATGGTCAAGGATGTGTATGTTTTATTTATTCTAGATTAATGGCATAAATACTAATTTGGAGCGATACAATAGTGGGAAATGGAAAGAAGCATATGATTGCTTTTTAGAGACGGAAATTCTCTTCCAGATATTTGTCCATGGACTCCCTGCTGATAATCCACAGCAAGCGGAGTCCTCCTCTGGAGCAAGTCTTAATTCCAGTGCCAACTGCCGGTATGACACAGCTGGGGGAACAAAAGAGTATAAGGAGACTAATGAAGGGTACAATTCACTATTTAATGTGAGTCACATTGATAATTTCTTCATTTTGAAAAATGCGAATTAACATAATACTATATAGACTGGTACTCCTCGCACACCATTTTCTACTGTTCAAATAATTGAGGAACAAATTCAAGTTGCATGCTTAGGTGTCCAGGATGCTGTACGAATAATTCAAACTTGTACTGGAACAAAGGACAAGATAGCTCAATTCTGGATTGATAAATTAATTCCAATGGCCCGGGAGAAGCAGAAACTTCGGTTCCAAGCACTGACAAGTGATGCTCATCTCAATAATCCAAAACTAAAGGGTGCAGAGTTAGATGCAGCAAAGCTCGCTATTAAAAAGGAGATTCAAGTGGATCTCATGGCTTGGCTTGTCAAACAGCCTCCTGATCGTTATGCACTCCTCCCTGAAGATTCAGGTAAGTCCTACTTATACTAAAACAGATTAGCTGAATGTACTATCTGATAAAATTCCATAGATCATCGATTTCAACTACGCCCTGGTGATCACTATAATTCTCTAATGGATGTTATAGGTATTCTGTTGCATATATAAATCAATCATGCTATTCTAATTAAATAATCTTAGGTCTAAATCCTCATCTGGACTCACCATGTGAGATCCTGCATACATATCTTCTTGGTATTGATAAATACATCTGGCATGATACAACAAAAGACTGGGACAAGAAGAAAGAAGAACTATTTGCTGCTCGGCTGCAATCTTCTTCTATGCTTGGACTTACTCTCCCACCTCTACAATCACGGTATATTGTGCAGTATAAAAACTCCCTCATTGGAAAACACTTTAAAGCGATTCAGCAGCTTGCAGTGTTTCACTTTGATGATTCTCTATGTAACCCTGCAGTCATGGACATCTGGAAGGCGACTGGAGAGCTGGGTGCCATGTTGTGGATCCCAGAAATTCGAGATCTCAAACAATATTTGGTATGTGAATGAGATATAAAACTCCAAGTTTAAATGTCATTTATTCTTTCTATAAGGCTGATCTGGAAATTCTGATTGCCAATGTTCTTGATGTTTGGGCAGTCCATGATCCAGCTCGGATAATTTTAAAATTTAAACTGCATGTTCTGCCACACATCCTGGATGATATTAGACGATTTGGTCCAGCTGTGCGCTTTTCAACCGAGGTCTTTGAGTGCTGGAATGCAATCTTCCGTCTCTGCAGCATTCTCTCAAATCACCAGGCTCCATCACATGATATTGGA
Organism: Crucibulum laeve; assembly: GCA_004379715.1. Taxonomy (NCBI): domain Eukaryota; kingdom Fungi; phylum Basidiomycota; class Agaricomycetes; order Agaricales; family Nidulariaceae; genus Crucibulum; species Crucibulum laeve. Next base: position 137,823 of record ML213648.1, read on the forward strand.
GTGACCATTGCAGACATGGAACGCTTCAAGCACATGGTGAGTGGTGGATCCTGGAAAGTTGGGGGCATTTATATCCAGGCAGGGCCATGTGTGAGAAACTTCCTTAGCCAAAATACCGAGCTTCAGCATCGACTTGGTTGGGTAGAGAATGACTTAGCATCCATTAAACCTGGTGAGTACTCGCTATTTTTTTTTTGAGACACCCTGTGTTCACTATTTATTCACTTAGGTTCTTTGAAGTTAAAGTCACTGCAAAAGCGCAATTCATTGTCATGGACTGCTATTTTACAAACACTACAATCTCGTCAAGCCAATACACAATTAACAGAGCCAGGAAACATTCAAGGAAGTATTTGGAATGAATGCAAATATGTTGTTTCAAAGGCTCGAGACATATGTACAGAGGGATCTTGGGTTTTTTGTAAAGACACTATGGTAAGCCAAGCTTTCATTGCTATCAGACAGAATATCTTGCTAATATTTATTTACAGAATCCTGAGTTGGCTTGTACTGCCAGAATTTATAAAATCCTTAGCCCAAGCACATCAAAGATTACTTCTGATGGCAACAGAGTTGTTATTCTAGAGAAATTTGTCATTCTCAATTCCAAAGATGAGCATATGAATATGCCTGTTCTTTTGCGTACAGATATTCAATTCATTTATGCTCTTCCTATGGTGAGCACTACTATCCACAAGTTTACATTTCTATTAATAAATACTAACATAAATCAGGACATACAATTCATTTTTAATGCCCAGCATGATTGCCTTGGGAAAAAATGCCCTGTTATTGAAAATGCAACATCAGTGCGCCAAGAGCGAAATATTACATCTAAGTTTATCCCCGGTGTTATTCACACCGATGATACTCGCTTTTTTGTCAACATGCATGCTCTTCATAATGCACACCTTCTACGCGAGTCCCTTCCAAGGCATTTGGTTGCACCTGTTCCTTATTTTCAAAATCGTTACGAGAAGCATGCAGAGTTTGCAGCATCACTTCGGATTACAGGACCAGCTAAACGGGCAACAGCACAGGCAAGGGCAAAGGAGACGAGGGAGCAGAACAAGCAGAAAAAGAGTAAAAATATTAATACTTGATATTGAATATCATATTTATATGGTAAATATACCCTCAGAATCTATAACGGCACCGGTGGCATTTGTGCGCTGGTTATGTCTTATTGACATTCACAAGACTTCAAGATCATAGGAAATTAATAGTGACAAACATAAGCCTTAGCGAAGGGACCTTGAACTGGTGCCAATAAACGGATATCGAGCTGGTTGGGAGATGGTACCCGCTGTGCATCAGATTGTCGTCAGGCAGGTCCCATCATCACAAGAGCTGGGTGTTATCACGTTGAGTGCTTGGCGGGCTCGATCACGGTAGTCGGCTGATCCCCCATCACTGACCTTTCTGAGGTATCCAACCGAATTGGTGGTGTAGTCCCAGTCAACTTCTAAAACTCTTGTTCAATTCTGGATTCATCGCTGCAACACGGCAGTTATCCTCAAGTATCTATGAAACCGGTCATTCCGGAAGAATCTATGAAAGCTTGAAATCCACTGACAATCTGGAAATAATTTAATCCTACTGATCCATTCGTAATTCTATGGTCTCTTCTAAGTAGCTTCATCTATACAATCTACCAAGAAAAACCACTTCTTTAAGCAAGCCTATCTTAAAGCTTCGAATTTGAACGTCGAACTTTAAGTTGTACATATAGGATCTTATGACCACAAGGTTTACTCTCGTCTTGGAGCTGCAGAAGTCTAAATACCAAGGAAACATTTCCGGACGATATCTTGCTCAAGACCTATTCGACGTATACATGGGGATCAATCGATTCCTCGATTTTCTCGGCCGATTTTCCACTGGAAGTACCTCCATCCTCCCATTGTCTTCCATCTTACCTGCTAGCTGCCATATGAATCACTATCGATCTCGAGACCCAATGATAACAGCGACCCACGCTTGGATGCTAAATTTAAACACCGTCGCGTGGCATTTTTGTCGAGAAGGCGTTCTTGATGCCGAGATCGTCTTTCCTGCTACAATCGATGATGCTGATTGCTAGAAATTTAGTTCTTTCCATGTACGGCATGGGATCGGATTAGAAATGTTAATTCGATAAAACAGTGCCGCGACTACCGCATTGAAAATTGAATCGTGGCGAATATTCACTGTGCTTCACTACTCTCCGAATGTGCTGATTTAGTGTAATCAAGCTCTATGCCTACTCCCTCCCTCGAGTCTTCGAGTTCTGAAAATTCCCAACCAAGAGGCTTAGGTATGGCATTACATGTATTTCGCAAATCATGTGTTTTTCACCGTCCTTATTGAGTGATGTGCAAAATCGTGTCGTTGTGGGATGCTCGTTGAATCTTTAAGGTACTCTGAGAAGTCGGAAGTTCGAATCATCATTCAGACAAGATTTTTGCTTTTGTTCGTTGAGTTGGTAGCTTTCGTCAATAATATGAGAGTCTATCAAATGTTGTCAACGGAATTGACTCTTGAGAGGATGGTGAAATGCTACGAGTTGCTAGTTGATCCACTGCTATCTCCGAAATTGAATATATTAAATTCAAATGTACAATCTTACATCGTCCACATAAGTACAGCGTTAAAAATTAGACCCGGCCACGACCAACCAGGACATCAACGCATTAACAGCACTCTTCCTTCCCCCTGATGGTTATCATCAAGATTATTCACGAACGCCCGTGATCCGGGCTCGACTTAATTTCAATCAGTGAGTCTTCCATCAGCGTCTTCTTCTCCCCTGCCATGCCATCCAACGGCATACGGATTTACTGGAGTGATCTTCAAAAAATCTTCGGCGAATTAAAAATAGCGACTGCAATTTGTGCACAGCAAAATATACATTGCAAATTCCAGCTCAAAGCGAGCAATGGCTAGAAGCGTGGGATATCGGGAGCATAAATAGCAATCCGGGGCTCCATAGTTATCTTAGTATCATGCTGTCAATTGTCATTAGCGATACACGGTTGCGCACCGGCACAAGGCACTGCGGGAATTACTCTGCCATCCACAAGGTACCTGTATTTCTCATCAGCAAAATGAGAAGGGAGAAATTTTCGCGAAGGCGATGGTGAGACCGCTGCGCGAGAGTGCGGGTTGTTATACGCAAATGAATATTAATTACAATGCAATGACATCGTGAAATGAAATGTGGTATGATTGTGCTCCGTAAGGTCATGCAGGTCCTGTCATAATGTGCTAGTATGATAATATAACACTGATCCATAGTGTGAGACTGAGAGAGAGATACGTAGACTACACCCGAACATCAGCCTTCTCATTGTGCACGATGCTCTCCTTCTCGGAGATCTCAATGCTTGGGGAGGCGGGGTGGGCGTGGTGTGTGGTGGGCGACACCTTGCGTGCTCTTGAGTCTGCTGCGAGTAGAATGCCTGCAGCGACGAATGAGAAGAAAATTGCAATCCACGGGAAGGTCGCGAGGAGTTTGACTAGCAAAAGAAGGTCAGCAACGATAAAACAAGAGAGAACAAGATCGACGCACGGTAATCAATCTCCTTGTACACACTCGTAGAATGCATCGACTGCTCCGTGGCTTTGACGAGAGAGTCGGGAAGCTGGACTGTGCCGATGAACGCCTTGACGATGGCGTGTCGCGTGGCAAAGTAGAAGATGAAGCCAATCATCGCACCGAGGACGAAAAGGGCGGTGATGATGAGACTGATCGCCTGGAGGCGTAAAGTCTTGAGTGACAGGGCGCGCGTGGCGGGAAGGAACATCGCAGCGATGTAGTTAAAGATCAACACTGAGAGAAGCGTCGTTCCTGCTGTTACGACAATTCCGGCGTTGAGGATGTCTTGGAGGGGTGTTAAAGGAGTTGGACTCAATGAGAAAAATAACACATACCACTCGTGTTGATGGAGACGACAGTCGGAGGCGCGACAGCCTTCTTCAGCCTCGTCTTCATCTGATTTGACTTGACCAGCGCATTGAGCCCTAGAAGATTGATTAGATTCTGCTCGACGTGATGAGAAGTAACTACTCACCGACACTAGCAGCGATGACAGCAAAAGCCCAAGCAATGGACAACGCAAGGAGACGAGTAGTGCGCAGAGGTCCAGCAGAGTTATTCATTTTGGTGTCAAGGCAGAAAGTGAGGGGAAATGAGTGGGCTGAATTTTCTGAATTCGTTCCATGGCTTTTTAGCTCATACAGTCTTCTGACAAGGAGGAAGATCTTGAGAGATCTCGCGTCCCCCGTCAGGGATCTCGATTATCACGAGCAGTAATTTAAGGCCGTCACAGCTCATTCACAGGGTGCCTCCACGCGCAACACAATCATGGGAGATGGGTGACTAAGCAACTATAAATGATTTTCTCCGCCAAGGACTCCGCTCTTCTCCCCGATTTGGAAACACCTCCTACGAAGCTCCTACCCACTGCGCTGAGCACTCGCTCACCTGAACGCTTAGATTATTCACCGCTCATGATTCTATCCAAGGGTCATCCAAAAGTAGTCTAACCGCCCTAGATGGCCTCCCGTTTTCTCTACAAAAGCGCAGAGGAGCTCCGGCCTGATTATGTCCTTTCTGCTGCCCAGAGTGGGTCCTGTCATCCTTCTTCAAAAGCTTTCAATCCACCTATCTCGACTCATCTAATTAACAGGGTAAACCATCGAGGCACCTCCAAGAGTCCAAGCCATTTCCTTGCTATTGACCCCACGGGCCCGCATGTTCAGGTACTTCTCTCCGCTAGTTAGCTCTTCTCACGGCGTCCTGGTCGTCGTATTTTGATTCCACGATGCGGGGAACCAGCCCGATCGCTCATTGAGCAGACTTCCCCAGAATCTCTGCGTACCCCGCCCCCCACCTCGCACGCAAGAAATTTCGCCCGCCGACTATCAAATTGTCTCCTGCGCTTTTACGATAACCCTCGATCGTCAGACCATTTTGAGTGGACCTCCTCAAGCTAACACTGTCCTCGTCGCTCATTACTTTGTTGGATAATCCGCTGAGGCGCGCCTTTGTCGAGGAGGATTGATTGCGATGTGTCGATGACATGTTCGGTCGTAGTTATTCTTAGGTAAGCTCCTCGCGGCTTTTCTTCTGCCCGTGCTAAAACTCAATCAAGGCTGCAGATCTCGAAATAGATCGCGCACACCTATTGCTGCCGCCTGGCATTTTTCTCCTATCGGATTCCTTGCTCCAGAAAATTTTCACAAAAAAGTCGACATCGGACGGCGTACGGCACAGTCTTAACAACTAACTCGGCTTTGCACTCTGACGCGATCAATGAATTTCTGGTGTGACACTCAAATTCTCGTCTGATCTACCAATTTCTCTCTGATCTCTCGATCAGCGGGCGATTTCTCAGCATTATCATCAGAAGCCTATCTCGCGTAGATCTTGGAATTTCAAAAATCACCAAGTCCCGTTTCCAACTTGAATGCCGTTGAAACGCCGATACATCTCAGACGGTCAACATGTGCTTGGGAATTGATCATTCGAAATGTCGCTGGTCTGTGTCAGTAGGTCAGCGTGCCAGGTAATCGATGTCATTGGCTGTAGCACAAAGTTAAGTGAGCTGACATCGTCTCTATAGCTGTCGCAATGCGTGGATTGTAGGTAGGTCTAAACTCATCATCTTCTTGTTCATCATTGTCCACAGCTATTATAAAATCAATGGAAAAATTAAGTCACCTTCATTGTCGTCATTGTCGTAGAGATTTCCCCTGAGATCAACTCCAAGGTGTAACATTCGGGGATCATCGTTCACAATATCCAAGAATCTCTCTCCGCACGACTCGACGAGTTTCCCCTCCTCTCCTTGTCCTCCTGCCCCCCTGCCCCCTCGTCCCATTGTTCCCTTTCCCTCCCTGCCCTCGTTCCCTTGCCCCCTGCCCCCGTCCCCTTCCTCTTCATACATCTCTTTCGTACCAACGCTTCATGTCCCACTCACCCATATTTTTGCTCAGACGCCGAGCCACGGAATCATTTTAAATAACCAGCAATGCAAATTGCATTGCTTTGATTAGCTTGGAGCATCAGGGCGTCGGGATTTTAATGTTTGTTTATCTGTCGCGTTGTTTATTTGCTGATGGGTTTATTGAATACGCTTAGGGGCCAATTGCTCTTTGGACATTCTTGTCTTTCTCTTGCTTGCCTCCCACTGTGGACTCGTTCTTGTCCCTTTCCGAACCAAGACGTACCCCAAATATTTTATCTAAATATCCCATTATAGCATAATCGCTAAATGACTCAAGTGCCGCCCGTTAGCATAGGCTGGCATACATTCATGCTTCGACATTTGACTCGACAATCGATGCAGTGTACGGCCCTGAGTGCCTATGTTGGGAAACTCTGACACTGCAGCATCGGCACTTCAAATGTCCAAATATACGACTCTACATTATTTACGCAGCAAAGGTCACCGGTATCGATCGAATTCAATTCTCCGAACCTCTGGTTCTTGCACGGACGGATCTATGCCATTCTAAATAATCCTGGCACAAGCACGACAGCTTGACAACCTTCCTTTGGTTTAGTGAGTGTCTTCGGTGACCTTGGTAGCCTGTAATTGAAAAGAAGACTTAAGTAAATATACATGCATACTGAAATAGATGGACAAGGTGGCCGGGATTCGTAAGCGTTGTGCTTTCCTTCACTCAAATTTTTGAGCACTTGGGCCTTATCATTTTCCATTCCCGTCTATGTAGTTAGAATACTACGTCACAGGACGTTCTAATACATTCCATACTATGAGATACATCAGGTACTATATTACATCGTCTAACTTGGTAACTTCAGTATTTGATCCCATATGTCATTCCCTACGGTGATGTCTGTTGTCATTTATTGTCTAAAAATAACTCACAGCGGAGCAACTCTCGACATTAAGATTTTAACTGTGTCTAGCCATTTTCAAGGCAAGGAATTATACTCTTGTGAGCTGTTGTTCTCAGATCCAATTCTGGGCCAAAATATTAAAGTAAGTAACATAGAACGTCAAAACTGTTCACGAAGGATACCTACCAAGGATGTCAAAACTTTATGATCAAAGTGAAAACACCTCCTAAGCTATTCCTCTGGGACCACATGAAATGATCGTCTTTGAGAGAATTTGGACTCTATGTGAATTTCGATAGAATATCCTCTACATCGTTAATGCCTTCTGTAACTTGTAATATGCGTCAAAAGTTATGGAAAAGGGTCTAAATTAGGTCAACTAGGACAAGAGTGAAATTTAGACAACTCATAAAAATTCTATTATTGCTGAGACATGAATACATTCAACAACCTTGTGTTAGACTTTGTGTAGCTGGGAATACTAGGATTGAGGCAAGTACACTATTCCATTAGGATTTGGCAACATGATACAGCAACAATTTCCTTTTTTGTATTGATATACCAAGCAGTTGTGTCTCTGCTTATGACCGTTGGCGGGCTCATAAAGGCTTTGACTATGTACTTGTAGGACGGAATCAGAGACACTTAATAACTTAGAAATATATATTACTTGTCCATATGAAGACTCGTGGGTATATGAGTATGTCTTTAACATGTACCAGGACAGAGGTAATTAAGTCCGGCTCCAGGACGTCACCGTTGAAGCGAAGCCATTGATATTATTGGCTTGGTTGATAATTCCAATGCGGTCGATACTAAGCTGGCTAGAAGATGCGACAGTCGACAGGCTGTAGAAGTTAACGGTGGACTTGGCATCGATGTTGAGGATCTGAGCTTGGCAGTTGCGAGTGTTCAGGCATTCTTGGCTGTAATTCTAAGGCAGGGTGAAGATTTAAAACAGAATGCGATGTAAGAAGAAGAGAAGCGAACATTGAAGAAGCTGTAAAGTCCAGCACCGAAAATAAAGATGTTGTAAGAGTTCTTGATATGGACTCCCCATGCTGATGGGGTCCCACTATAAAGGACAGGGTCCCTATATGTGCAGTCGAGATCGTATGGTGTGGGAGCGTTCGGTCCAGGCTGGAAATAAGGCTGGAAAAGAACATCAGTTGCAAACGAATGGCGAATTACGGGAAAATACACACAGTCTCGGTCTGCATAAATCCTATGTAATGGTCCCTTGCGTTGATGAAGTTGTATTGATAGACGACATGATGTTCAGCTGTGCAATAATCAGTATACACGTAAGGTGGACCAGCAGAAGTGTAACGCGTACATGCTAAACGAAACAGCTAGAATGAGATAAACAGAGCTGTTGTCAAAACGAGAACGCACCAGTACCGATCATCCAGACAGGTCCCTTAGACTCTGAAAGGACTCCACGACCAGAGTAGACAGAGAGTTGCTGCTCTTTCGCGTCGAGATCGTGATCAGCGAGCCAGATCCAAGTGCCCTGATGCAAAATAAGTAATGTCAGCAGTACATAAGCAGAACGACAAACTTCGAGATATGCAGATGAATATTTGGTCAAATGAAGGTGTAGGAAGGCAGCAGCACAGCTTGTGTATCTATTGGTAGCGGTTCTTGGGCACTGAGCGCCTTCGAGATTGGTACCAGCAGCTGATCAAGAGCTAATTAGTAAGAAACTCCGTGACATGGTTCTGGAACACTTACTTCCACCTGTCCTGATATGCGAATCCCACATTCCTGCACCAGCTTGCATGCAGTCCGGCTCTCTGACGTTCCACTCGACAATAATAGCACCAGCGGCTGGTAAATGGATGTTAGTCGTAGCAAACTGTAGTAGTCAAATGACGAGATATACCAGGACCGATGGTGGAGAAAATTATATCACTAATCTCCATGATACCTTGAGACTCAGGGGCACCTACTCTAACGACAACTTGGGGATTCTCTTTATCCTGGAATTTTTCACCTTTTCCAGCGATGATAGACCATGCTTCTCCGACGATCCGTGTTCCGGCAGGAATAGTGATAGTCGAGGTGACCACATAAGTACCAGCGTCGAAGAAGATGATTTTGCAGCCGGCAAACTAGAAAAGGGTTAAATGCTTGGCACAGTGCTCAGAGAACAAAATAAACTTGCTTGGGTGAGGATTTCTTTAATAGCAAAAGTGTCATCGGTAACTCCATCCCCGACAGCTCCATAATCCCTGACGCTAACAAACTGACTGACGTGGTAATCCTCATACTGAGGATGCATCCTGCTAGCAATCTTACCCCAGGCATCAAGAAGGCTCGACGCTTTAACACCGGCAGGGATATTTCCCTTTGTGAACACGCCGGTAGTAGTTGAACCTCTATAGATGTTGCCTTGTCCCCAAGACTCGATAGTTATAGTACCGCCAGTGAGGACAACAGCACCACCAACGACACCGACTGCGACGGGAACGTTAGTGAGCTTGGCATTGTTAATGACAATGGAGCCTGCTAGATTGGTGCTGGGTTTGGAGGTCCTGATGAAGATGGGAGTGTTGACGACGGTCGCGTCAATGATAGCTTGAGCCCCAGCGGTCTATACACGTATTAATGAGTGTTAGACACAATCCATACAAAGAAAAGATATACCTGGCTGGCCCCAGTCGTACTACCGGTAGCGATATCGAATCCGATCTTGCAGTTATTGAAGTTGACGCCCTGGTAAGTCCAGCCTATACGAACGGTAACGTATTGTAGGTATGAACAGAAAGCGTGTGAACAGAAGACGTGAAAACATACCCCAGTTCCAGGTACTGTAGACACCAATCTGTGCGTTGTTGACGGTGACATTGCGAACGGTAAATCTATCGCAGAATATTAAACATAAGCAAGATGATAGTTGAGGTCAACTAACTGTTGGTTTCCACCATAGATACCGTATTTCCCTTTAATGAATAAATATGGCAGTTCATTTGAGACTTGGACATCACGCACCTCCGTTAAAGACTAGGTCTCCGAGGAAGCCTCCGCTATGAGTAGTGTTAAACGATAAATTACTTATTAACGACGTTAAGACATTACCTTCCATTCTCCATCCAGATTCCTGCGTAATGATATGTCAGAGATCGTTAAAGACGAATAAAAAAGAAGAGCTACCTTGATGTGCAGTATTTTCAGCCATGGACATGTGGACAACTATATTCATGAGTGAAGTTGCCTGTGCCACTTGCCAGTGCAAGCCTGTTCCTTGTGATTTCGTTGCTGGGACTCTGTGAAATATGCTGAATGTTAGACACCCTTCAGAGTAACGAGAACAGAAAGAGGCACCTTCTTACGTCAATTGCGAAGTTGCGGACAGAGCGGAAACTAATGAGGAGAGATGCCCGTTAGCAACAGCTTTGCTAGTAGAAGGAGTACACACAAGTTGTTTTGGTTCTGCCAGTACTGCGCGCCTCCGCCATTGGGGATATAAGGGTTCGCGTCTGTGGCCAGTAGTAAGCTCGTATTTTCTTCATATATAACACAGCACGTACCAATGACAGCCAATCCATCGAAAGTAGAAGCAGCGAGTAAAGTTGGTGGGAACTTTGCGTCTCCGATGAGTTGTGTGTAGTAGTAGGGTATGATGGGTTTCGAGACGAGGTATGTCCTAGGCCGCAGATTGGCACCCTCATTGGATGATGGCAGTTTAAAAAAAGCTCACCCTCGAGGGAAATAGACTACAGCTGGTGACACACTGTACCGAACGTTATCATCCACTCCATTAGGGAACACTAGAGACCTACGTCGATGAAGAGCAACTACCACCCCCACAGCGATTTTGTGCTGTAATAGCGGCACTAGAAAGACGATTAGCCCATCAATTAACACTCAGAATTTCGGGTACTCACTTGATAGCAGCCGTGTCATCAGTCGTACCATCACCTTTTGCTCCGAAATCCTGAAGACATAATATTAGAGGATATATACACACGTTGAAGATTCTACACGCCTTGACATTTCTGAAAACTTGATAGTTATTCGGGTCAGGGTTCTTCGGTGACTTTCCTTGATGTTTAATGCTCTGCATCCAGAATGGATCGTCGGGAGCTGAAACCCCACGGTCGAGAGGTGTGCAACATTGGGTTCCCAAACCTAAACCGAAGGTACTCACGACGAGAACGATGCTCAACAGAGTAAAGAGAGATGACGAACGCATTTTGTTGTGGGAAACTTTCAACAAAGTGGTATAGTCCTTTATAAGTTCTCAAGTCATAAATACCGGCAGATCCTCCTATGACGGCGGCAGATAAACAATCCTTCCCGAACAAGAAGGGATACTTTGTAAGACAGTGGAAAACAAGAGTACAAGCTTAAGCGAGTTATGTTCAGGACACCAAGCGTGGGGCGCTTTCTCTTGTTTATGTGGCTGCTGTCGTTTCTGTCGTGCCTCTGGGCAAGTAACGCGAGATTCAAACCGGCGAGGTAAGTTCGAAACGTGTATGTATGACGGTTAGAAGTAGGTGTGGTAGATTATTCTGGAGCGGAAGTACTATTCAAAATCTGCTCCCTGAAAGTCGCCAAGAGGGTCCGAAAAAGGACGCACTACTTTACCATCCGTACCTTGGCCCCCGATCAATTCTAAAAATATTACACCTATAACTTAGAGGTGCATGATTAATCTGATATTGTTAACGGACATTCAAAGACTTGCAGAGAATGGTCAAGGGATGATACTGACCTTTGCTTGAAACGAGAAGCAGTCTTCCTGCTTTTCTGAGATTTCGAAAGGTAGCCTAACCTCAACCTTGCCTCAACCAAACCTAATTGCCAAATATCATTATTGATTCGAACATACGATCCACATCTCCGTTTCCTATACTTACTGCAAACAAGACGTAATTATCCTACCCCTCAACCTGCCAGTAGCAATGCGGCATGCAGCTATGTCGATAATAGTAAAAGATTACTCAACTGAGAGTTCACCCGTGGAAGACAGTGACTGAGGCCAGGATTAATGAATAAGTTCTCGAGGAAAGCAGTAAAGTCAACAACATTCGCCACTTGGCATATAATATAGGCTTGAACAATTCTGCTCGAGCTCCAGTGATCTATTCAAAGGGTGGAACCTGAGACTACAAGGGAATACCCCTGAAGGGTTTTCTTGCGAAAACAAGACAATGGCGTGTGTATCTCACGAGGTCCGATGTGACACGAATGTTAGCAAGTGTTCAGCCTTCAGCGCTCAGCGATAGGAGGGATGAGTCGGAATAGCTAAGGGCGTAACCTTCTGTGTGAGCAATGATCACAGCGAGACTACTGTGACGTAAATTATTTACGTGTCTGGAAACCCGCTTGTACGAATGTCATACCTTCAGCACCTAATTTTGCTGCAAGAGAAACATATTAGCTCGTGTCCGTAAACCAGTCTAAAAGCATACGTACCGAGCTCACCAGTCATCGTCCTGATACGATTACACCCCTTTACTCTCTCATTCACTTACCGGGTACATACAAAGTCGGTCCTGGATGCGTCTGTAATCACAGGACACAGATTACGAGCTCAAAAACCAGAGAAGTACACGTATTATTACTACAACATCCCTTAAAAGAAACCGTAATTAAACATGAACGTGGTCGGATAAATGGTGTTCAAGATCCTAAACGTTTATCAGCGACAGTCTCAATGATACGAATAGAAGGAGCAAACGCACCGTGATAGTTGAGAAAACAGCTTCGCAAGAGTCGCTTCCCCCCTCTGGCCGCCATTGACACCGATAAACCGTCTCGCTAAGTGCGCCATCCGTTTGCGACTCTTCCTTCACCCTATTAAGCATCGCATTACCACCATTCAACTCCAAGTTTAGCCTCAACGTTTCACTCTTCCACTTGTTGAGCTCAGTCACCAAATCCTCCATCACCTTATCTTTCTCATCTTCGAGCTCAGAGAATTGCTCAGCCGAATCCAGCAACGCCCTCTCCATATCTCGCAATTTGACTTCGAGCTCCGGGTAAAGCGCAGCACGCTTTCGAATCTCGTCGTTTGTCCGACTGTCCTTCTCGATAGCGAACATGGCCGTCCTCTTCCAAGTCCTAACATCGTCTTCGAGATCCTTGATACGCCGCTCGAAGAGTAGTTTGGCTGCAGCAACGCCCGTCTTAGCCTGTGCCTCAGCGATGGTAGCACGCTTCTCGAGCTTGGTGTTTTCACTGCGGATACCGCTGACGAAACCAGACGCTTTCGCGTACTGTTCATGGAAGAAACTCCTTTCTTTCTCAGCAGATTCCTTCTCTCTAACGGCTGTATTCAGAGAGCTGTTCAGGGCAGTGCGTTCTGCTTCCCATCGGGCACGTTCAGCAGCGAGGGTTGCTTGAAGCTCCACGAGTTGAACCTCAAGTTCAGCCTCCTTCGAGCTTGGACCAGAGTTTACCATCATAAGCGCCTTCTTCAGATCTGAGACCTCCTGTTGTAGGCTTCCGCTCTTCGCTTGTTCAGCTGAAAGTCGAACTTCCAGTTGCGACAACTCTTCTGATTTGGCATGAAGTAGCGTAGTTGTTGCTGCAAGTTCATCCTTAGCTTGAGTCTGCAATGATAACATCAGCTATAGGAATGGAGGTGTCAGGAAAATAAGGTTACTAACGTCCATAGACATTTGGGCCGATGTTGCATGTGGAGGCTCATGTAGGGGAGAAGCACACAACTCCGCTCGCTGACGTGGATTATCATTCTTCTCAGGGACATGATTAAGTTCTGCTCTTGAAGATGTCGATCCTGGTCCTTCATCCGCAGCCAGTGAAGATCCCATCTGTGCTCCCTAAGTAGAAATCTAAACGTTAGTAGACGAACAACAATAGCAGCGTAGAAACATACATCTGGTTGCTCCATAGATTGGTCTGGTTGAAAGCTCTCATCTCTAGGATCATACCCAGTGCCTTGCGTTGCCAAAGTGGTGTCTACTTCAGGTTCAGGAGGCTCAAGAACGGGTTTGACGTGTGCTCTGCGTGCTTCTTCCATATCCTTCATGATATCCTGTGTATTCTCCTCCTCCTCGTGCCGCACTAGTAAACGCGCCACGCCTGTCCCCTCGTCCATATAGACATCGTCAGATTGAGTCACCCCACCGCTCAAATCAACAAATGCATCCTCCATCTCCTGCATCACCACACTCTCGATACTGTCATCAGGATTCTGTATCTCGGGTTCAACGACTTCCTCCTGACGACGCAAGATCAATAACTTCTCCTTGTGCTTCTTGCGCGAACTAGGTGCAAGATCGACCAATGAAAGTTTCTGCTTGGGTTCGACACCCCTCTCTCTACGACGTCGTTCCTTCGCAGCTTCGGCGAGCTCGATGCCTTTCCTAAGCACTTCAGCTTGAATTAGATCCGCTGCATCATCCATCGAACTTGATCGTGAGTGTCGATCGACAGGCCTGCCCTTACCCTTAGCATGTGACGTGCTCCGCTTCTCAGGGGAGTCGAAGTCCTCAATGGAATCGAGGGAACTGGCGGGTATGTCCTCCGTTGTATTGATCGTCGAACTAGGTGGCACAGAGGATGAAGGGAGGTGTGGGTGGAAGCGAGAAGGAGAGAGGACGGGTATAGGACCTAGAGGCTTCGATCGCGCAGGAGGTGCTGCTGCATGTGATCGGGGCGCGTGCTCGTCGTGAACTATAGAGCGACGTGATCCGCCGGCTGATGCAGGAGTACGAGGCTTCATCTTTGAGATTATAGATGTGCGTGGAGGTGTCGTTGGGCGAATGGGACTTGCGGCGTCGGGTTGTGTTTCCTGTGACTGTGTATTATTCCTGGAAGTATCCGTCTCTGGGATAATCTCATTCTCATATGAACGGGCTCCGGTGCGAGTGGAACTGTGAGAAGTAGATGCTTTCCCGTTCTTTGATGATGTCGCTTCTTGCACAGGAGGATACGAAAGGTCGAGGTCGTCCAGTGACGGAGATGGAGAGGAGGGTATGAAAAGCGGAATATTTGCAGGCGAAAAGTCGTCCTGCGCACCATCTGCGGCAAACTCGGGCATGCGGCTACCATAGTCTTCATATGTATCATTAGCCTCTATATCCTGGTGCGCCTCAGGCTCATCTTGAGTCTGGACAAGGACATTCAATGAGAAAAATTATACTTCTTGTATCAAATTGTTTCAAACGCACGATTGATTCCGGAGATACTCGGTATTCCAACGTTTCTACCGGCTGTTGTTTCCGTGGCGGGCGATGTCGTTCAGTCTTAGGCCGCACTCCTTTGACTTCTACTGTTTGGGCAGTGAACCGAGGACTATGCAAGGAGGGGGCTTTGGGTCGCCCTCTGGGTTTATCCGCGCTCTTCTTTGCCGGGGGTGGTATTTCTTCTTGCGAGTTAGTAGGTATATTGGTAGTGTTTTTGCTGGAAGATGAGCCGTTAGTTGTGGTCCTTTTGGCCTTGATCCATAAGTTAGACGGCTCCTCTTCCGTTCGAGCGACAGCCTTGCCTGTACCCTTGTAACGTGGAGGTGGCGGGTCATCCTCTTCCGAATCCTCTTCCGAATCCTCTCGCCTGACGGCTACACTCTTCCTTGGTGGTGGCCGCACCGTCATATTCGCTGGACTCGACGGTGATTCCTTCACCTCGAATATCTCCTCGTCAACCTTTCTCTTTTTGCGGAGTCGCGTAGTCGGCGTGTCCCCGTTCTCTTGAACAGAAGCGGAGTCTCCAGCATTGGACTTGCGCGGGGCGTACTTGCGTTTGCCATTCGTAGCTGGCTTGGGTGTGGGTTCTTCACTAGGAGGATGCAAAGTCGCGGTGGTAGAGCGTTCTCTCCTCGTGGCTGTAGATGAGGATGCAGGGGATCGTATAGACATGGTAGAGGCAGTAGATGTACGAGATTTCTTGGAGAAGATTGACTCGCGTCTCAGAGCTGCAAATGGACTCAATGATATTCATGCAGATGCGTTTAAATACGCACCTTGCCTCCGCTCCTCTTTCTGCTTCTTCTTCGCCTGCTTCATCTTCCACTCCTTCACGATATCGGGCGTGCAATCGTGCTTTGGTACCCAAGTTTGCTTCCACGGTTTGTTCGTTGCTGGGTCCAAACCGGCCCATTTGACCTTATACAACTTCCCCTTTTCTGCGGTAATATTTTCCACCTCCCATAGTACCTCCAGATCATCCTCTCGCGGCACAAATTGTGATTCTACAGATGAAGCTTCGGGCAAGCTCTCGTCCTCAGAAGCCATCGCTTCAAGCTCGTTTCTGCTCGTTCTACCTCCTGAGAGGATAAATTTTAAGACATAAATGGTATAATATTCCGTTTACCCACCTATATACACAGCTTCCGGGCGTTGAAGAACGTAGAAATAGGGTGGAATGGTTCAACTTCGGCAGCTCACCATCAACAACAGCTTCAAACGACAAATCGTGAGAATATTTACATAATGGATGAGGCTATCGGGCCGAAAGACTATCCATTCATCGGACAACTGCAATAACTCTGTCTTACCCATGTACACTTACCGGCTCATATAATATCTTTCCAAAAAATTCCAAGTTGATTCTCGATACATCACAACTCGAGCAATAATACGACATGCAGCATATCATACACGCATAGTGAATAGCGGCTGTGCGTCGGTAAACAGCTACAGGCTCGCATTTTTCAGTCACTCTAGTAAGCACTATATATCGACCGAATCATCCTGCGACATATATACGTGTCTGAACATATTGACCCACATGCCCATGTTATAAAGATGTTGACCCTAAGCGAGATTGTACATACAACTCGCTCAACACCTGACTACACGCGCGTTGTATTGCTCTCGATTATTTCTTGAGACCAGCGTTGCCAAGAACTAGATACCTGTTAAGCAAAGAAGATCATTGTAAGTTAGTCATGCAAATTTCCTTCAAAGAAGGCCATCCGTGAATTCGTCCACGAGGTTGTTCTTATCTAATTTCCTGTTCTAGCCTACTCGCGTCAAGAAACGGCCAATGTTCCTTATACTATTCAGCCATATAAACCATCTTAAGTCAGGTGAACGAGACACTTGATAATATACAAAGCTAACAAGTGCGCTCATTTACAGTCATCTCCTTTAGCTGTGCGATCTCTCACTGACGACTTGACCGCATCGTCAATCTCCGTGACAGATCGATTAGCCTATTTTCGGACGGAGAAAGCGGGTTGGTCACCGAGGAGACTTTTAAAGGCCAGCGGCGTCACCTCGTCTTTCATTCTGCATCTTTCTCGGAGCAGGATCGGTACACACATGTATCTTCAAGAAGAGCTCCTTCAGGTAGCATGGCGGCTCCTTCTCTGCATATCACATTTCGATCAGCTTCTTCACTCGTGAGTCCCCCGGATTATCTTTCAGCTTCTCTCTGGTTACTACCATCGTCCAACGTTGTCTCATAGGGTATATTAGATAGCACCTGACTACATGGCACGCATACGGTCGTTTCATGACAAGAGCATTGTGACCTTGTTCTGTTATTTCATCCAAACCATGTTTCTAAATGGCGTCCCATTGCTTCGCTTTCAAACTAGTGTTTCCTATCTTGAAACTCGATCCTACGTGCATAGACTATCACGAGAACGCCACCCACTCACGCGCCAGCACCCGCGGAAGAATGTCCAACGCGTACTCGTTGCTCATTCAATCCTTTGGGCTTTTGAAGCAGGAGATGTGCTATAAAAGCAGGAGACGGTCGAACTTGGCTCTGCACGAAAAGCAATATGCGTTTTCCAACTGCCGCCGCGCTCTGCATACTGCTAGGTCTAGCCTCCGAGGTTTCTGCCCTTGGAAGCAGCTGCTCGGCGCCTCTCGGCGCCGGAACCTCTGGTGCTAACGATCCCTTTTGGATGCAAAGTATTAAACACCAAGGCAAGGCACCAAACAATCCAAACCCTAATGGCTATACCGTATTCAGGAATGTTAAGGTGTGTAATTCATGTCATATTTTGTCCACCAAAATACTCACTACCGTGTAGGATTTCGGAGCTGTCGGTGACGGTGTCCACGACGACACAGCAGCGATCAAGTGAGAAAAGCTACTTTTACAAAACAGTTAAATCACATTACTGACTCAAATCATACAGCTCTGCGATTACCTCTCAGAATCGATGCGGTGGCGGCGGTTGCCCTTCATCCACGTAACAAATTACACTAATCGCCTAGATTTATTTTAAACTGATTTTCTTCTCAATAGCGTTTCACCCGCGATCGTGTACTTCCCTAAAGGGTAAGCGCAAAAGTCTTTTTTTTCAACGGTATTATGCTTAACATTAAATTTAGAACATATCTAATCAGCGCTCCAATTATCCCGTATTATTATACACAGTTGATTGGAGATGGAAAGACGCCCCCGACTTTACTTGCTGCCGCGACTTTTGATGGAATGGCTGTTATTGGTACTTATCCTAAAACTTTTAATAATATTCTTCGTTTAATTCATCTTTTATTAGATGCGGATCCCTACACTCCAGGCGGAGGCGGAGCTCAGTACTGGACGAACCAGAATAATTTGTAGGTTATCTTTTTCGAGTAAAGCCCTTCACTTGAACTCAATATTCTACTAGCTTCCGCTCCGTGAGAAACTTCGTGATCGATGTCAGACGGTAAGTTTGTGAATTCACTTCCTTCACGGTTCTAATGCCAGTCGCAGAGTACCCGCGGAGAAGTCGCAAGGAACTGGCTTACATTGGCAAGTTTCGCAAGCGACTTCCCTGATGAACATCGTCGTCCAGATGTCTACTGCTGGCAATACTGCTCATCAAGGTGAGCATGATTATATGTAGTGAGTAATGGAAATTTAACGCGCTCACTTCACAGGAATTTGGATGGAGAACGGAAGGTAAGAAATCATACACCAAGTGGTTTTGATTCCCTGTCTGATTTTATTTTTATAGTGGCGGATTCATGGGTGATCTGGTATTCAACGGAGGTAAATGATTTTTTCCATTACCTACGAATACTACTCATTTTTCTTAGGCAAATTCGGCATCTGGGGTGGAAACCAGCAGTTAGTAACTTCAGCATTTCCTTGAAATCTTCGGTTAATCTTCTCGCAAATGATAGGTTTACAGTGCGAAATGTCACTGTCAATAATGCTCAGACTGGGGTCTACAGTTTGTGGAATTGGGGTCAGTGGAAAGTCAGTTTACATCCCCGAACAAGACTTACGATTATTTTAGGCTGGACATACCAGGGCGTCACATTCAACAACTGCCAGGTCGGGTTCGACATTGCAACGGGCGGCTTAACGCAGGACGGTCAAGTAAGCTTGAATGTCCCCACTCATGGAATGTAAATACTAATAGTGTTGTCAGACAACCGGTGGACAGGCCATCATCGACGCCACCGTCACGAATACTCCAATATTCGTTCGCACATCTCAGCCCAGCAACGGAAGGCTTGCTGGATCCCTCGTCCTCAACAACATTAAATTGAACAACGTCCCCGTTGCAGTCGGGGTTGTTGGCGGCGCCGTTGTCCTTAACGGAGGAACCACTACGATCGCGTCCTGGGGACAAGGAAACGTCTACAAAGGCTCTAATGCCAACGGAGCATTCACACAAGGCAATATTCCTGCTGGGACCAAAGCCTCTAGTTTGCTTGACGGCTCTGGACATGTCGTGGGCAGAACACATCCTCAGTATGCCGCTTACCATGTCAGCCAGTTTGTTAGCGTCCGTGATCTTGGTGCGAAAGGTGATGGTGTGACGGATGATACTGCCGTTCTTAAAGATATCTTTGCGAAGGTTGGTTTCAACACTTTTTAAAGTGCTACTTACAAACTCTTGCCGTATTTGCAGTACTCTGGCTGCAAGATTATTTTCTTCGATGCTGGACGCTACATCGTCTCGTCTACGATCACTATTCCTGCTGGAACTCAAATGGTCGGTGAAGCTTGGTCCGTTATTGCTGGAAAGGGTTCTGCCTTCCAGGATCAGAATAATCCCCAGGTGGTCGTCAAGGTTGGAGCTGCAAATTCTCAAGGTATTATGGAGATTACCGATATAATTTTCTCCACAATCGGTCCAGGTGTGTCAATATGCTTCAAGTATGTTAATTTCAATGATATTAAATCGGTTCATAGCGCCGGGCGCGATCGTCGTCGAATGGAATGTGAAACAGCCGGCTAACGTGCAAGCAGGTGCTGGAATGTGGGATTCGCATATCATGTAAGTACCTGGCTCATGCATGATACGACACTCTAACAATTCTCATTCATAGAACTGCCGGAAGTATGCTTATTCTCTGCCTTCATTCAGTACAATTTACTCATTTAACTTTTGACAGCTGCCGGGTCTAATCTCGAAGTTTCTCAATGTCCGAAGTCTGCAACAGGAAGATTCCCTGCGTGTGCCGCCGCATTCCTCAGTCTTCATCTTACTACATCATCTTCAGCTTACCTTGAGGTGCGTTGATTTTCCCCGAATATTCGACCTAATTGATAACCATGAGTAGGGAACGTGGGTGTGGCTTGCCGACCATGACCTGGACGGTGATGGTTCGACACAGATTTCTGTATATTCTGGACGCGGAATTCTGTCTGAATCACAAGGACCTGTGTGGCTAATTGGAACTGGTATGGTTATCTAATTTCTACCGCTCTTATGAAACTTATATCTTTTATTCTAGCATGTATGTCTTTTTGAGCTTCAAATATCTACTACTACTAACTTTTATGCAGCTGAGCACCACGCCATATATCAATATAATCTAGTGAATGCCAGGGATCACTACATGGGCTTGATACAAACAGAAAGCGTGAGCCTCTTTTGAATGAATTACTTGCTCCTAGCTAACAATCAGGCAGCCGTATTACCAACCAAACCCAACTGCGCCCGCTCCTTTTACAATCAACAGTTCATTTAAGGATCCATCTCCTTACAGTGGCAACCCATCCGCATGGGCGTTGAATGTTCAAACTTCAAACAATATATTCATCTTTGGTGTGTTCTTTAAATCACAGATATATTTTATCTTTTGCTCATGCCTAGCTCCTCTTGTAGGTGCTGGTCATTATAGTTTCTTCATCGTAAATTCCCTTTCACACACACATATTGGAAGAAAAATATTAATACTTCTTTCTATAGAACTATTCCCAGGACTGCGTGACGGCAAAGAATTGTCAGGCACAGAGCGTAAATATCGACAGTCAATCTACTATCAACATTTACAACCTTGCATCCGTCGGCACAGCATACCAATTGAGCATTAACGGAGCTGGCATCATTAATCAAGCCAATAATATCAATGGCTTCGCATCAACAGTCACCTCTTGGAGCAGATCGTAAATTAAAGAATTCGACTGGTTTCTTTCAAACTAGCAATATTCATAGACGAAACACGCATTGTCTGTAGAATGTGACTGGCATGCCAATAATGATAATTATTCATGATTAACAAAAAATTTACATTCTTCAAAAATCCACCTACGAGTCTACCAACGTCACCCTTTACATCTAACAGGGTTTATAAATTATTCAGTGAAAGTGTAAATCTTCTACTCGCTATTTCCTTTCTTCGTGCCCTCGCCGTCCGCCTCGGACTCGGGGTCGGTTTGGTTCGGTTCCTGCGTCCATCAGAAATTTACTAATCCACGTGACTAAGCGTCAGAACAGAAAACGGGATCCGAACCTCTCTCTCCCCAACGATTACGATGCTTCAACTCCGACGTATAGCGCAGAAAGTATGCCATTCATCCCGTTCTTTTCAGTCTACTAATGGTCGTAGAACATTCCCAGGGCTGGAAAGCGGCTGCGCCAGAGTGCTCTGCAAGTCGGGGCTTCTCGTGGACTCGCGACAGCGTCAGAGCCATATGACGTTGTTGTCATTGGCGGAGGTGAGTTTGATAGTTCTTCTAGGTGTTGAGATAGCAACTAATAGAGTGTTAAAAGGTCCTGGAGGCTACGTTGCTGCTATCAAGGCAGCACAGTTAGGGCTCAAGGTGCGTTCGAAACTGTTTATGACAAAGCATTAACGTTGACAACTCTGCGTAGACTGCTTGCATCGAGAAGCGTGGATCGCTCGGTGGAACATGCCTGAACGTCGGCTGCATCCCCTCAAAAGCCATGCTCAATAACTCTCATCTCTACCACCAAGCCCAACACGACTTCAAGAAACGCGGAATTGATGGTACGGTGCTATCTAGCTGCCCGAGGTTACAATTCTTACACCGAGTTCACAGTTTCCGGCGTCTCCCTCAATCTTCCCACCATGCTCGAAGCCAAGGACAACGCTGTCTCCAACCTCACCAAGGGTATCGAGTTCCTATTCAAGCAGAACAAAGTCGACTACATCAAGGGTGCCGGCTCCTTTGTTTCCCCCACCAAAATCTCCGTGAAGCTAAACGACGGCGGTGAGACCGAGGTCGACGCGAAGAATGTGGTAATTGCCACCGGATCCGAGGTCGCTCCTTTCCCCGGAGGTGCTATCGAGATTGACGAAAACCAAATCGTCAGCTCGACGGGTGCGCTTGAGCTCCAGAAGGTCCCGGAGAAGATGGTGGTCATTGGTGGTGGTATCATTGGCTTGGAGATGGGCAGCGTATGGAGTCGTCTTGGTGCTGAGGTGACTGTTGTCGAGTTCCTGGGAGCAATCGGTGGTGCTGGAATTGACGAGGAGATCGCGTGAGTCTGTCGTTCTACTTCGCTGGCTCTATTCTCAAAATCATATAGCAAGCAATTCCAGCGTTTACTTAGCAAGCAGGGCCTCAAGTTCAAGCTCAACACCAAGGTGCTCTCCGCTGAGAAGAAGGATGGCAAGGTGTTCTTGCAGGCCGAGGCCGCCAAGGGCGGCAAGGAGGAGACTCTGGAAGCAGATGTCGTTCTTGTCGCTGTCGGTCGTCGTCCCTACGTCAACGGTCTTAACCTCGAAGCCATCGGTGTTGAGACGGATAACAAGGGCCGCATCGTGATCGACTCACAGTTCAACACCTCCGTGAAGAACATCAAATGCATTGGTGATGTCACCTTCGGACCCATGCTTGCCCACAAGGCCGAGGAGGAGGGTATCGCTGCCGTTGAGTTCATCCAGAGCGGCCATGGACACGTCAACTACAATGCCATCCCCTCTGTCGTATACACCCACCCTGAGGTCTCCTGGGTTGGAAAGACCGAACAGGAGCTCAAGGCTGATGGAGTCAAGTACAACATTGGCAAATTCAACTTCTCCGCCAACTCGCGTGCCAAGACCAACCTCGATTCCGAGGGTTTCGTTAAAATCATCACCGAGAAGGAGACTGACAAAATCCTTGGTGTTCACATCATCGGTGAGTAGCTTTACTGTCGCTCAGAGATGTTGAAGGTTATAATGTTGAATAGGTCCTAATGCTGGTGAGATGATCGCTGAGGGTGTACTTGCTATCGAGTACGGCGCCAGCGCTGAGGATGTTGCCCGCACAACACATGCTCACGTACGTTCATTTGATTTGATTTTTCCGCCTTTCTCATTACTAAATCTCTTCTACAGCCTACATTGAGCGAGGCATTCAAGGAGGCTGCCATGGCTGCCTACTCGAAACCTATCCACATGTAATTGTTGTCGCTGCTAGTATCTCACCTGTAGACTTTTTACCACCCATAATATAATCTATTCGGATCTAAATTTCGGCGGTTTTGCTATATGTATCTAAGTGAATCTTTAATGAGTTTAAACCACAATATTATAAGCATAAAATTGTAGTGATGTAAACTAAAATGATCTGAACAATATGAGCGCGATAGTTGCCGGCGCCTCGAACCGCGTCCGCCGGTTGTTTCTTACCACCATCATCTCCTCTCAAACCTTCGTTTCTTTCTATATTTTTCGCGATTTTCGCGTTTCACTGTCCTTAACCGCGAAGACCTAGCAGGTCGTCGCGATTTTCTACCGTTTAATCCATCAGGAACAACCTGATGCATGTCTCTCCAATGGCACCAACGGAAAGCACGACTGGCCTCGCTGCTCAAGAGCCACGGAGACGAAGACGCAGACGCTCTCACTTTAGATCGTCTGCTGCATGGGCAGAGCGTTATTGGGAAGACTGGTGAGTTCGTCGTCTGATCCTGCGCACACACTCTGCTTGAGCGACCATCGATTAGCGAAGACGACCGAGATCGATACATTACGGTTCCAGGATAAAGATCTGGATGTCGTTGGGACGTTGGCGTACGGGCAATTTGGCGTGGTGAGTATATATGTTTTCATTATCAGACATTTTCTAAGTTTCGATAGATCGATGTTGTCAACTGCCGTCTGAATGGGCGCGTATATGCGCGTAAATCCATCGAGAAACGATTCGCGCTCAGAGCACGCGATGTATGTTGCATTTCTTCGATATCTTCTTTATCTGATGCCCAATCTAGCAATGTTTCCCTCAATTCGAGCGCGACATCCTCCTGCAAGCACTCAAGACTGACTCAAAATGGGCGCCCCACCTACTCTGCGCGTTCCAGAGCCCAACGCATTTGAATCTGGTCATGGACTACGCCGAAGGGGGCACGTTGTGGGATGTTCTAGAGTCAAGCCCACACGATGGCAAGATCCTCGAAGCGGATCTGAAGTGGTGGACGCCTCAAATCGTCAATGCGATCCATTGGTGTCATTCGCAAGGCTTTGCGCATAGGTTGGTTGTTAATTGTATTCGTAGCCGGACTACAGCTCACACTCCTAACAGAGATATCAAACCACATAACTTCGTGCTCACCCCTGACGCACACGTCCTCCTCATCGACTTTGGCTCCGCTGCTCCCCTTCTGCCCCCAGGACCAGACGGGAGCCAACTCCTTCCTAAGCGTTACTGTTTAGTCCCTTGTGGGACATGCGACTATATCTCGCCCGAAATCCTCAAAGCACATGAGGAAGCACTCGTTGCGCTGGAGATGGAAGAAGAGGACGAGGCAGGTCTCTCGAACTCGAGGCTATACCAAGAATCTGACGGATATGGGATGGAGACGGATTGGTGGAGTTTAGGTGCAATGTTGTATGAGATGGCATATGGCGTTGCACCGTTCTTCGCGGATGATATTCGTCAGACGTATCAACGAATTATCAGCCACCAGGTGAGTAATCTTTAAGAGCTTGTCGCTGACATCTACTGACAGAAATACAGAAAAGTTTACGGTTTGCTAAAGACGCAGGCGTCTCGAAGGAATACCAAGACTTTTTACGCAGGTATGTCGATCGTCCTTGATATTTTCATATCTCACTCCATCGTCTAGACTGCTTACCGATGCTGAACTCCGCATTGGTCGTCGAAATATTATGGAAATCACAGACCATCGTATCTTTAATGGAGTCAACTGGTCTACGCTTCCTACTCGTACGAAATATAGTTCATTCTTCGACCAGCAGTGCTGATATTCATTCGCAGAATCCGCACCACCCGACCTCCATCTCCCACAGTTCACGTATACAGACCCTCCAGCGAACAATGATGCCGGCATTGCTGGCCCCGAAGCTCCCTACGACGAATCCATATCTCAAGGATTCGCATTCTCCGCCTTGTTCCAATCATCCAAGGCGACATCTCCAGGAATATCAATGCTACGACCCAGTCCCTCCTCTCATGTCAACAGCACTCGTGATGATTCTTCTGCCTCCTTCATTGGCTTCTCATGGGGTCCGACACTGGATGCATTCCCACACGAGAGCCCTTCCCCCAGCCAAACTACGCCAGACACACTCAACACTCCCCGTCCTATACGGGTTGCCTCGACCCATCTTACGCCTGGGCCATCTTTCCCGCTCCCTGGACATGCCACGCTGTCTACCCCTATGGTTGGACGCCACCTGTTTAGCACTCCAAATCGCCCATATTCTTCATTCACGCCTTATTATCATGGGACCCTGCCACGGAATAGTACCGTTCGCCGTACTGCACCTCGTCGCAGTGTATCCGACAGAGAAGCGATGAAGCAACTCGTTGATTGCGTCGGTATGAGCGCACGCAAGAAAGTGCTGGAGTCAGGTCGTAAGCCCCGCATTCTTACTCGTTCAACTTTGAGCCGTGGAGGCACGCTGCGTCGTGCAAAGGAATTGCGTTTTGATCCTACTGCAACGCCTATTCCTGTACCAGACTATACAGCCACCTCGAAGCAAGCAAGATTGGCTCCTCTTAGGGTGGATACACAACTGCAATTGTATTCTGGCTCTGAAGCTGAAGGGACAGACTCTGAAGGTCCTCCAAGTCCCAGTCCAACGCCACGTCCAGGATCAGCGATGTCGATACTTTCATCGAGACGAAGTGGGACACCGACTATGACTGGGACGTTCTCCCGTGGGAGTAGTAGTGCAACAGGGCTATTGAGCTTACCTTTGACTGCACGACGAGCGAGCTTTGGCAGTGCTCCTTCTGGGAGCTTCTTGACTAGTCGGATGGACGATTCTGCAGAGTCGGTGGTACTTCCAGAGAACGATATGATCTTAGACCTAAAGCAGATGGAGGATAAATATATGAAGATGATGCATGATATTAGGAGTATTGGAGAGCGGCTAGAAGAAGTGTCAGTACTTGTTGGAAGATAACATTAACCTTCCTTTCTTTGTTGGGTATCCTGCATACCTCTCGCTTTACTATCATCGGAAGCTTATACCTTAGAGTAAAGGCCTGCAGAACATCGACTTATGTTCGAACTGTTTCAATGCAGGTCGATGCCGAGCATACTTGCAATATCTCTAGCAGCACGTACCTCTTCACGTCGTCTGAAGCGGTAGCGTTGCATAAAGCAGAACTTACATATGAATGTAGTTTGACGTTGTTCGCAGTTATTCTTGCTTTCCATACTTCCTGTCATTGGTAGGTATACACGCAGTTGGAAGCTATACACCGGTTATCTGTTAAAACAGGATATGGTTTATAATCTAGGCAGAGAGATGGTAAGATATGACTTGCCTACTTTCACATTCTATCACGCACTTGGGGTATCAAAATTGACACCCCTTGCAACGTCCTTCCATTCGTCAAGCACAGCGAGCACTTTCGCTGACTTGTTTCTCACATCGGCCTCAGCATCTTCTCCCAGAACCAAATACCCCGGCCACGGCCTTCCCTTCGCCACACCCTCGCCTCTTACAACGTCCACCAAGACCTCCATCGCCTTCGCTGGGTCACCCTTCTCCGTTCCTGAAACCGACGCGAACTGCGCTTTGCTGGTGATCCTGATGTTGTCGTAGTCGGGGATCGGATTATCTACGTAGAATTGCTGGCCGTAGATACCTTCTGTGCGGAATGCTCCTGGCGCTACGAGAAGAACGCGGACATTGAGCGGGGCAAGTTCGACCATCAGCGTTTCGGTGAGGGCTGACAGAGTGAAGGTCAGATGCATATTAGGACTATGCCAATGCAAGAGATGACATACCATGCACTGCTGCCTTAGATGATGCATAAGGTCCTGGTAGAAAAGGAATACATCTCGGGTCATGTCAAGAAACAGAGAGGATAATCTTACCAATTCCCTGAGAGCAATCATCCAAGTTAGTTCCACAATAAGTAAGGTGGGCGTTTACACGTACTGGGCGCTCAGTTTTCCAAGCAGATCGACTTCCAATAACGACCACCGTCGAATCCTTGCGTTTGCGCAGGTAGGGAAGGGTGGCTGTCGTTACATCTAACAAACCAAAGACATTGGTTTCGAACTGGAGACGAAGACGGGCGCTCCTGCAAGAAGGTATGGAACAGGAATCTAGTCTCTCGAAGAGCTGGAACGCACCCTCCTTCCTCCATCAAGCCAGGAAGTCCATATCCTGGTGACCATGTTCATATCAGTACACAAATTTCTGAATGAATATCCAACCTGCGTTATTGACCAAGACATCGATACGACCCCAAATCGCCGCTGCTTCATCTATTTTCTCCTTGATGACCTTCTCTCCTGCTGTTACATCGAGTTGTAGTGTTCTAAGGTTGTCAAGAAAGTTGGGCTTGCAGATTGAGATGAGTTTCTCTAGGCTTTCGTGCGATCTGGCAGTAGCAATAACGCGATCGCCTCGCTCAAGTACAGAGGTCACGAGACGGCGCCCAAACCCAGAAGATGTTCCTATTCTTGAACTTTAGGTTAAGAATGTTCGTGTAAAACTAACAATACACGTACCCGTGATCAACCAAACGTTGGGTGCATCGACAATTCGTGTGGCCATAACAATATGTTCTATTTAGGTGGCAGATTGTTGGATATTGGTTCACTTCTCTCCCCGACGGCCCAGGGACTTTAGAAGACGTGTATTGAGCAATGAAATATAAACGCTGGTCTAACGCGAAGTCTATGGCTGAGAATGAGAAGGGAGAGTACTGGTCGAGGTCTATAGCTCTTCACCGTTTCCCGGTAAGATGAAATATAAACCGGCAAATGGATCGCTCCGGACTCCACGTTGCGGCGTCATTATTGATTTTGATTCCATGCTCTGACTCTCACGAATGTCCTTGACTTCCTCGAAAATTTGCTAAAGTCGATCAAAGGGGATAAAGTATAGCTGACTCATTTAATTGATGGATTATCTGATGATAATACTCTAGATGGGTTCTATCGCTGGTACAGAAATTCAGAATGTGAAGTTTGAGTCATCTCGTTCTCGAGCTCATTCAAGCTTCAGAACGATAGATGTGTTTTGAAAAACTCAGCTGATGGAAATTTACTTTCAGCGAGAACAAGCACGAAGAACAAGTTTATACTCACACATTGACAGAGCGGAACGCTTGTATGTTCTCTCCAACGTGGTATAATTGACATGCTGGATCCCAAACCTATACAGATAGTCCTTAGTCAATCAATCAAGAACGTATATCTCATGATATGTTTACGTACCTTACACTAAGCCCGTTGCTCCATTCTGCGTTATCTAGCATAGCTTTGAGGGAAAGACGTATGATGACGCGATCTCGATGAATAATACCATTCAAACCATGACTCACCCCATGCGAAAGCCCCGGCTACAGGCGTTTTATCTTTGTGAATAGCCAATAGGATCTCACCGAGATACGTCAATAGATAATCTGTAAATCAACGTGAGGATCCCGTGTTGTTGATTTATAGCTTCACGTACTAGTACGAGTGGCATCTTCCTTGATT